>PVJL010004864.1:0-120108 GCA_004026885.1 Lyroderma lyra
TCCCCTTTCTCCCCTCCCTAACCCACTCGTCCCCAAATAAACATTAAACTATTGATTGTGTCCATGGGTTATTTGTTTGTTCATTTCTTTTTTTCTTTGCTTTCAGTTTTATATTCCGCATAGGAGTGAAATCATGCAGTTCTTTGTTTTTTCTGTCTGGCTTATTTCACTTAGCATGATGATCTCCAGGTCCATCCATGTTGTTGCAAATGGCAATATTTCATCTTTTCTTACAGCTGAGTAATATTCCATTGTGTGTATGTACCACAGCTTCTTCATCCAGTCATCTGTCACAGGGCACTTTGGTTGTTTCCATGTTTTGGCCACTGTGAACAGCGCTGCGATGAACCTTGGGGTACATAAGTCTTTGTGGACAAAGGTTTTCAAGTTCTTCGGGTAGATCCCCAGAAGGGGGATGGCTGGGTCACATGGTAGCTCCATTCCCAGTTTTCTGAGGAGCCTCCACACTGCCTTCCACAGTGGTTGTACCAGTTTGCACTCCCACCAGCAGTGTACCAGAGTTCCTTTTTCCCCACATCCTCTCCAGCACTTGTTATTCCTTGTCTTGTTGATAACAGCCATTCTCACAGGTGTGAGGTGGTATCTCATTGTGGTTTTGATTTGCATTTCCCTGATAGCTAATGAGGATGAGCATTTTGTCATACATCTGCTGGCCATTTGTATTTCTTCATGGGAGAAGTGTCTGTTTAGTTCTTCTGCCCACTTTTTAATTGGGTTGTTTGTTTTTTTGTTGTTAAGTCTTATTAGTTCTTTATATAGTTTAGATATTAGACCCTTATCTGATGCGTTATTTGCAAATATTTTCTCCCATTCAGTTGGCTGTCTGTTTGCCTTGTTGATGGTTTCTTTTGCTGTGCAGAAGCTTTTTAGTTTGATATAGTCCCATTCATTTATTTTTGCTTTTACTTCCCTTGCCTTTGAGGTCAGGTTCATGAAGTCTTCCTTGAGTCCTAGGTCTATAAGTTTAGTACCAATGTCTGCTTCTATACAGTTTATTGTTGCAGGTCTTATATGAAGGTCTTTAATCCATTTTGAGTTAATTTTTGTATATGGAGAGAGTTCATAGCTCAGGTTCATTCTTTTGCATATGTTTTTCCAGTTTTCCCAGCACCACCAACTAAAGAGGCTGTCTTTTCCCCATTGTATGTTTTTTGCTCCTTTATCGAAAATTATTCGTCCATATATTTGTGGGTTTATTTCTGGGTAAAGCCTCTACTTTTCATATTACATGGTTGGATCATTTCCAGACATTCCTCATATATGTATTGCTTCTTAACTCACTTTTCAAAATACAAGTTAGGCTACTTTTCCCATTTTCTTATAAATGGCTGGAGAAAGGGAGACTCTTTTAAATCCCCCTATGCAAAACCATAGGGAGAAAAAACATCACTACATTCTTGATGATTGTATTTACTAAATCACTCTCAAATTAGATGCTTTAGAAACACCAGGCTCCACAAATAGCAAATACTCAATTCATGCATTGCCTGAAGGCTTTGGACTGCATTGCCCTAGATATCCATCATAGGAACAATAGAACAAAATGATCCTGCAAGGGTTGGGAACTCCAACCCACTCACACTTCTCACAAGAATATTTGGATAATCAAGGCTTGATGCAAATATTTGTTACTAGCCATTATGAGAAGCTGGGGGACATTCCATGATCTTATTAGTATCTGGTCATTCACAGTTTGCTTTTCTTGTATCAAAACATGCACACAGATAATAGGAATAAATTGTTTATTTCCCATGTTACTAGGCAATTATAAATATCTCAGCAAAAGGGTTATATTGTGCTGAGGTTAGAATCTAATAGAATAATTCAAGATGCAAATGCCATTGTCTTGTAAGTTCATGCCAGTATTCCCAAATAGTCCTCATTTGATTGGCTTCTAGAGAAAAAACTTAAAACAGAATTAAGTATGCAATAGCTTTTAAAAGCTGCTAGCCTATCACCTATCACTTATTTAGGATATCCTTTATTTTTTCTTCCCTGGACAGTATTCATAGGAAAATTATGCTATACACTGCATATAGCTATTAACAGCTGAGAACTACTTATTTCAATTATAAGAGAACATTTTAAACACAAAAACTCGAAGAGTTACGAATTTACTTGTTTACCTTACCACTTCTATTCATAATGTTTCAGAGAACGCTCCCTCATTAAGCATTGTAGGCAATTTGTCCTCTGTTCTTTTCCATAATTTATTTAATGGTTTGTAATAGCAAATGTGTAGAGGCTTATTAACAGGTTATATAGTTTCTGAAAAATAAAAATATAATTACAAAATCATGAAACTAAAATAGGCTTGAGGACTTACCAAAGTCAACCATCTCAGTCTACAGGTCAAAGAGAACATGACAGTGAAATAAAACCGTTTGGCCTGAATTGAAGTAAATCTTCGGCAGTAGAGCCAAGACCAACACCAAGGACACACAATACACTGGTTGGTATAGTGCTCTTCATACCACTTTTATCTTTCTTTCTAGGACTTTCTTTTTTTTCAGGGAGTGGGATGAGAGGAGGTCATTTATGAAGTCTACCTGCCCCTTTTGCATCCTACTGTATCACTCACAATCCTCTATCTCCATGGAAATGCTTAACTCTTCGATATTTTACAATCGTTGTTTTCATTCTCTATACTTTTTGGTGATTTTCTTTGTGTTTATTCCATTTTACAGGAGATAAAAAGGGTTCTTACAATAATGTGGTTCTCTATAAGATGTTCTGGGACATACACGAAGGATTTATTAATAAGGTATTTCAAAACATGAACATTCACTCCTTCAACTTCTAAGACATGGAGCAGATAGAAACGACAGAACATCCTTCTCAGCAGTTACTGGGATTTACCCTTGGAAGAAAATCAAGAGTAGTGTTTCCCAGAAGACCAGGGCTATTTTGTGATTAAACTTCAAATGACTAACTCCTTATCCATTAAAAAAGAGTTCTGTACTATTTTGATAAAAAGGAGTCATAAGAAATGTAGAAAAACTGACCTTCCTCTTGGGCAGCAGTTGAAGGAAACAAAATAAAATAGAGGGCCAGTACAGTTGTCCTAAATCTTAAATTGTAAGAAGGATGGATGGAAACAAAGAGTACATTTGTATTAGTTTGATATTCAATGCGGTATTAGTTAATAATTAACGTTCACTTACGTTAGTTTAGTTGGGTTTCTTTTGTGTGTGTGTATGGTGGCAATGCATATCTCATGTGGTATCATTTAATTTATTATACAAAAGTTTGCAGCTGTCCCAAGAAAAAGCACTTTTTGTTTCTTTCCAAAATATTCTAAAATGAAGGAGGCAAATGTTTACTCATTGTGTAATCATCATAAGGAAGAAACCCAGTTAGCTGATGAACCCAGTTAGCTGATGAAGGTGGTTCAAAGCAATACTGGCAGATCCCAAATGAGAATACAACCTTTTGGAACACCCCCTTTAAGGAGATGGCATTCAAAAATTTTAAATATTAATTAAACTATTCCAGCCTTTGGGATTCACAATTTATACATTTCAATGATTTATTGGTTTATTATCGCAGTACTTTTATCTGGGTGTGTTAGAATACATATATGTGCACATTTTTATATAAACACAAGTGATAATTGACATAATAAGATGCAAGAGCCAAAACTTTATAGACTTTTACTTCCCTGCTCCACCACCCCCAAAAAGAGATTCTAACTAAAGGCTCAGATAGTGAATACACTACCAAGAAGTTCTCAAAAAATGACCATGAGCCCCATTGTATTTAATGTGCCCCTTTCGAGTGGCCAAAACATATTTTAGTAAGGTTATTTCTTTATTTCCAAAAGAATACAAGGGTTGGGATACCCAATCTTTAATATGCAAGAAAAATGAAATGGCAATTGTCCAAGAACTGTGAGACTACAGCTAATTAGCACATTAATTTATATAAATAAAATTCTCTTTGCTATTCCCCAGTGTTCTGCCTGAAAAATGCAACAAGATGAATGAACATGACAAATCGAAGTGAAATTTACAGGCTTAAAAAATAAAAAAACGAATACAGAAATAAGCCCTTGACCTTATTCCAAATTTTCTGACCCTCCTTCATCAGTGCCATTTTGCTCAGAGCCCCTAAAATTGCTAGACTTCTCATTCTGCTAGACTGAAATTCTAAAGACGAGTTCACAAAGAAGAGCACACCCATCTCTTTACTCCTGGCATTGGCTTCTTGGCTACAAGAGCCAAGATCACTAGTCAAGAGAGTGACTATCATTTATTCTTACCTATACTTGAATTTTTTGTCACATTTTCTGACAAAAATATAAACATGTTTTCTGTTTTTAAATTTTTTTCTTTACATGTGAAGTATTTTGTTTAATTATTTCTAGTTTTAACTAATTTATTTTTAAGCTAATGTAAAAAATGAACATTGTCTCAAAGCCAAGTCAATATTTGAAAAGAAACTGCTTGAATGCCAAAGCAAGGCCTTGATTTCCAGGAAATGTTTTATTCAATTAATGTTTTATTATAATTCTGTTACTCTAAAAATAAATTTAATGTAATGAGTAATTTCAGGTGTGTGTGTGTGTGTGTGTGTGTGTGTGTGTGTTATATTCTTATTTTTACAAAGGTACATGCATACAAGTACATACATATATCTGGTTATTACCTTTTTAGTGGAATACAGTCTGTAAAAACATTAAGTAGTAACTCTGGTTATCACCCATTACAAAGTGGTAAACTTAATTTTATAAAATATAGAATAAAACAGAAAGTAAGTAAGAATGCATTTCATGTAATAAAGATAAATACTGTTTTGTGAGACATTTGTCAGTTACGGGTATCTGTCTGTGTGTATGTATTGTGATACAGTACATATTTCTTACTGTGAAGCAAGCTCATAAGAGTTGGAAAGATCTTCCAATAATGTAACATATAAAAAATGTAGAAAAAAATAGAGCCTACATTGAAATGCAAAACTAATTCATATGTTTAATAAATATTTATCACTAGTACAACAGCAAATGAGACAGCCTGTGAAATATAAAACTTAAATTATAATGGAAAATCAAAAACTGAACAAGTAAACCAAACATATATGTGATATAATATCTAGTGATAAGGGCCATGGGGAAAAATGAAGATAAGAGGATTAGAGAATGAAACCAAGGGTAGGATGGGGACTATTGCAATAGAATTGCTAAAGGGAGCTCACATCTGATCAGAGGTGACATCTGATCAAAAACCTAAACAATTGGCAGAGCATTTCAGCTGAGGGAACAACAAATGCAAAGTCTCTGAGGTAGGAACAGGTTAGCCAAATTAAGGAACTGCAAGAAAGTCAGTATGAGTAGACAGGAGTGGCCAAGGTGAGGAGCTGTTGAAATGACAAAGAGAGAGAGAAAGAGACTGCTGCCAGTTGTGAGGCCTTACTAGCTTTGCAAAGAAATCTGGATTTCATCCCAAGTATGATAGCAAAGCTGTGTGGAGAACCACCTTAAGATTTTAATTTCTAACAGAGCGCTCTAGGTATTATGTGAAGAATAGACTATTGTGAAAATGTTATAGAGAGACAGAGAGGGAAGGAGAGACAGAGAAGGAGAGAGAGAGAGAGAAGAGATAGAGATAGAGATAGAGATAGAGATAGAGAGAGATAGAGAGAGAGAGAGAGAGAGAGAGAGTAAGCCAGTAGAAGTATAGAAAACACAAGATGACAATAGCTTGGTGTAGAATAGCAATGATGGAGGAATGAGAAATGGTTAGAGTCAGAATATATTTTGTCCAAAAGGACTTGTTGATGGAATAAATGATGAATATAAAGAAGAAAGATAAATCAAGAATGATTTTTTTTTTGATATTTGGTTCTAATAATTGTGTGAATGGTGGTGGACTCTTAATGGATACGTGGAAGGGTTGAGAGGATGATTGGGTAGTTAGTCACCTTTGCTTTTTTCTTCTATTAATATATCACCATTATTATAGCATTCTAATAAACATTGATTAAGAATTTGGTAAGAGCCAGGCTATATGCTAAGTGAAGGTAATATAAAGTCAAAAGAAAACCACTGTTTACACAAAGGAAATAACAAGACAAAACAAAACTAAAAATTATAGTATGGTATCACTTGTACTACGATAAATGTATGAAGAGGATATTTGAGCAGCAGAGAGTAAAGAACCTATGTTAGTTTGAGGGACTATCAAGTATTTTTCAATAAAAATGAAATTTTTGGGAACATCAAGGCTGTGTTTTACAAGATAGTTGAAGTTAACCAGAATAACTGTTAAGAGAGATGAAAAGACACTCGAGGTATTTAGAAGAATATGGGCAAATGCATAGAGAAATACGAGGGCTGTCTGGAAAAAAAATCCAGCGATAAATGCCTCTATTTTTCACATTACATGGCTAGATACTTTCTGGACAGCCCTCGTAAAGCACTTTTGTTTCATAAACTAGATGCTCACAGGATGAAAGGTCTGTGTTGGACAAATGAGGTGGCTAAAATGCTCTGCAGGGACAAGATCGTGAAGGCTCTTGTCTAGCAAGCTAGGAGTTTGAGTTTATGCAAATCTGATTTGAATCGGGGAAGAGTATGATTAGATAAATTAGATGGAGACCAGGCTTGGGCAGAAGCAAGGATAGAAATGTGAGACCCTAAAACAAGGCACCGATAGTAGGGATTGGAAAAAAAGAGATTAACTGTCCACTCTGCTAAGGTACGTGGGCAATGTAAGGTGATCTCTCTGTGAGAGAAGTTGAAGCTAATCACTGGGTATTGAGAGTGCAAGCAGACTATACTTCAGATCCATTTTATGACGAGTTAGGAAATAGTTAAAGATGTCCTGTCATAACAATACACAAGACCTCTCGTGTTACTCTAGATTTCTCTAACTTTTATTCTGCCTGAGTCCCTGACCCTTTACCCTTTGGGATCCTAGACTAGGTCCAGATTTCTGTCATAACTAACTTTCTAAATTTCATTTTTCCTTTGACCTGTAAACTTCCTGTTGTGCCATTACGAGTAGTGTGTGGCACAGTCCTGGAGATCATCATGCTAAGTGAAATAAGCCAGACAGAAAAAACAAAGAACTGCATGACTTCATTCATATGCGGAATATAAAACTGAAAGCAAAGAAAAAAAGAAATGAACAAACAAATAACCCATGGACACAATCAATAGTTTAATGTTTATTTGGGGACGAGTGGGTTAGGGAGGGGAGAAAGGGGAGGGAGTGGGAGAGGAGGGGGGAAAGCTAAATATAAGGTGATGGAGAGAGAAGTCACATTAGGTGGTGAACTGATTACACAACAAGGTGACAATGCACTGTAGAATTGTATGCCTGAAACCTATGTAATCCTTGCTAACAGATGTCACCCCAATAAGTCTAACAATAAAAATGAATTAAAAAAAAAAAGAGTAGTGGCAGAGGAAAGGACATCGGGGGTAGACCTCACTGCAGGGTTAGCCACTCACCAGTGCACCCTTCCAGAATATGAGTGTTTATTTGCCATTGTGAGAAATGAGACCCATTCAGCGTACCCAATAAAATATGTGATTGATTAAATAAAAACATTTGAAAATCATAAAATAAAATACTGCATGAGAAGTCATGCTTTTAGAATATTTAATGATATAGCATATGTACATGATACAATCTTACACAAATAGAAAGCAGTTTATAAAATTGCATCTTTTGTTTGAAACTATAAGTAGATATATATTACAGGAAAGAAGTTGAAAAGATATATAATAAAATGATGTCAATGCTTCTATTTATGAAAGGTGACTCTGGGTCATTTTTGTTATCTTCTTTATGATTTTTCTGTATTTTTTATATTTTCTATAACTCAAAACAGATTAGTTTTATAATCAAGCAAAAAAGTAATTTAAAAAAATCTATGGTTTTTCTCATCCCAAAGAACAATTTCAAATTAGTGTAGATCCGTTAGAGTATACTCAGCAACAAGTACTGGAATACTCAATTAAAATTGTTTTAAAGAGGCTTTTGCTTTCACTTAAGATAGAGACAAGTGGTAGGATAATGCTTCTTCCATCCTTAACAATAAGAAAAGCTCAGATAATCTATATAATCATAACTTTGTAGTGGTTGTTTTTGTTTTTAATCATCACTGACCCGAAAATACAAAGAAACCTAAATAACTGAAATCTAGAAAAGTGATCAGCTTTTTCCTGGGTGAAAAGAACCCCACAACCATTTCTATTCTTGGAGGAGCAGTGAGAGGAAAAGAACATGTGTGAAGAAAAAAACCACTTAAATTTTTAGAAAATTTTAAGGCCAATATGAACAGGCATGACAATTGAGCCTTCAGGGGGCAGTAGGTGCACCCGACTTTTTCCCATAGTTCTTCCTGATGACAAACACAAAAGCCTGAGTAGAACCAAGGGCCTGATGAAGGTTGAGGGCAGGGTAGACACCCCCATTCCTCACAGAGTTGGCTTAGTGATGGCCTATGATTGAGAAAGGGCAGATACCTGAGCAATACCACCTCCAGATGACCATGCATGCAGGACCAGCCAACGCTGGGACTGGCCAAAGAACTGAGGAAACCCCTCACAAGTACTTCAGGTCTTCAGCCTCCCCTTTTTTTTTTTTTTTTTTTTTTTTTTGGTATGTGGGTAGTTCCCTGGCTGGGAATAGAACCCAGGCCACAGCATTCACAGCGCCAGTGCCGAAGCCTTAAGCCACTACACCACCAGGGAACTCCCTAGCCTCCCTTTTAATGTAAACTGTGCATATTAAAAGCAGGGTGGATAAAGAAAGTCTCCTAATGCTCAGAAAGCTGGGCAGCACTGGACAGTGAAGAATACCCAGCATCCCCACTGCCTGCCAGCCTTCTGTGAACATGAGGAGATCTGCCATGGCTTGAAAGCTGCTGGTGAGTTACAAAGCACGGAGGAATTCAGAGTCTCCTGTGTGCTTAAGTCTTCCGCCCTGAGATCTTGACCTCAAGTCATTTGAAGCCAATGGTTCATTGAACCTAACTAAAGCTCATCTATAGATTATATTGATATGGGCCCTTCCCCACTCTAGTGGCCTGAGAGAAAAATAAGCCTGTTTTCTTCTAAATTTTGCCATTATTTACTTTAGTTTCTACTGTCCTTTTAGACAAAATTACTTGCATACAGTGAAAAAATAATGACACATATAAAGAATTAAGGAAATATGATCCATCGATAGGAGCAGATCCAGCCATTAATGGAATAGATATTGGAATTATCAGAAAAGACTTTAAAATAGCTATGATGAATGTGTTAAATAAAAGTGGAAGAAGTGAACAATGTAAGTACCCAGAGAAGGAATTTCATGGAAATCATTTTTAAAAAGAACCAAATGGAAAAAGTAGAAAGGAAAATGATAATAAAAATGAAAGTTTCATTTGAAGGGTTTATCAATAGATTACACGCAGAGTAGAACAAGTGAACTTGAAGACAAGTCAACAGAAATAATTGACACTGAAATACAAAGAGGAAAAAATAGAAAAGAGCATTTGAGATCCTAGAGACAGTAACAATGTAGCATATGAATAACTGGAGTTGCAGAGGACAAGAGAGAAAGTGGGCTAGCAAGGATATCTGAAGACAAAATAGCCAAGAATTTGGCAAAGTTGCTGAACTACACTCCCCATAACCTACAACAAATACATCTACCTACAAAACTCCAAAAGAATAAATACCTATCACTTTTAGGCACATTATCATGGAACTGCACAGAGCCAACAATTTAAAAATTACACCTACAGAAAAGAAACTATATTATCACATGTTGTAAAAGTCTAGAAATGAATTGGTTTCAGAATTGACAAGTTCAGCATCTCACCCAGAATGAGAACCAAAATTCTTTCCACCTTTCCGTTTTGCCGTATTTAGCGGATAGTCTGCTCTCCTTGTGTTCGAAGATGCTTACAGGACAAAGTACCAGGAAGCGCACAAATGCATATATCCAAACACCAGAAGAGAGAGAGTCTCTTTGGTATATGCCTTCTTAAGAGTAATAAAACCTTTCCAGAAACTTCCAGAAAGATTGACTCTCCAGCTAGAATTGTACCCTGTGCTCATTCCTAAACGAACCAGCAGCAAGTAAGAGATAATGGATTGGCTTAGACCATTTCCCGGGGCTGTTCAGGGGTATGTGAAAAATAATCAGTAACAGCAAAAAACAAGTAAAGTATAAAAATGCAAAAATGTTAGTTATGGAACAATAAATGTTAAGTTTGACTAATGGAGATACTTTATAATTAGATCACATCAGCGAATGATGACTGGTGAGGGCGTGGCTATGAACCCTTCCCCCAAACCACTCTTCTACCAATCATTACACACAGTTTAAGAACAATCCATTTTTGATGTTTCTAGAACTTTCTGAAACATATAAATACATCTGTAGCCAAAGTGATCTTTTTAATTATTGACTGAGTAAAAGTAAATGTGTTGTCTTTAATCGTGATTCTTTTCAGGTAGTATTTTTATTTTATGTTTAAATACTTAATCACCATTATCAATATTTAACTGTCATAAATATTGTAAAATTACATCTGTGGTTTGTACTTGTAGTGTAGTAATTTTTCTTTCCTAACTGATTACCTCATTTCCACTATTTTACATTAAGACAGGCACTGAACAAAAGTGTGAGTATTTAAAGAAGGCTGTTCTAAAAACAAGGGGTGCCATTTATAGAAATGGGTTTTAAATAAGTACACAAGTGGAAAAAGGTTGGAAACCACTGGCTTAGACTGATTAATATTCACTCTCAAAGCTTCTCCTACAGTACATGGTTCTTCACACATTTGCCAAAACCAAACTTCTTTCAGTAAAAGAGTAAAGACAGTATGTTTGCTGGACAGAAAATCGGACATTTGGCATTTATTAAAGTGGAAATTTACAGAGGCAGTGGGAAGCTATTTCAACAGAGAAAGGATGAACATAATCTTAAATCTTACAACTGGATTACTAACTATTTCACTACATCTTTGAGTAGTTCATATCATTATTTGATTATTCTCATACTGTTACATTCATTCTACAACCTCTACTGGGTGTGAGCTACCTGAAGAGGCAGTGTCTGTTCTCAGAGTCTGCTTTGTAGTATGGGGAGATACACCTAAAGCAAGTGAATGCTCTTGGAAGACATGCAGCAGAGCTCAGATCTGGCTTCAGTTCCTTCATAACTAAATGACCTTGAACAAGTTACCCACACTCTCCAAGTCTCAGGATCTGTGTCAGTGAAAGGAGATATGTATCATCCTCAGATAATTGTGGTGAGTTTTTAATTAGATAATCCATGAAGTGATTAGTAAAAGTGCTCAATAACATGAGCTATTATTATTATTTATTAACGCGCATACAGAGTTTAGTAGATGTGCATAGGAAACAAAGTTGAGAGTGTCAACATGGAAATAGTGCAGTTTGAATATATCTGGATACTGTGTGAGCTGCTCACCAATCGTAGAAGAGCAGAGATAGTCATGAGAGGCATTCCTGGAAGAATGAGCAGGATGAAAAATGAGGGAGTAGGGGTTCTGAAAAAGCCAATAAACCTGAGTGTAGGCTTTATGAGTGGAGTATAGGACTGGGAAGTGGAGGTGTGAAAGAATCCTGGGTGAGGCATGAAGCCTCGTGTATGAGGCAAGCGGGAATCTTTAAAAGATTTTATTTGAGTTAGAAATAACCAATGCCATTTCTAAAAATCATTATGGCAACAGTGAATTCAGACTGACACTGAGAAAGAGATGGACTTGTGATCATCTACTTGAGAAACCAGGAAGGCCTAAACTAAGGCCATTTGCAAAGGCTGAAAAAGAGGGAATGGACATGAGACTATGTGTGGAAAAACTTGATTATTAGCATCAAAATCAGCATGGAAACTCTAAAGTTTGAAGTTTATGATTAAAAAATTGAAGGCTATGGAATAACTTTCAGACAGTAACAAAAATAGTAGTAAATGAAGTGCTGTAAAACAGACATTCTGCAAAATGTTTGGATTATTAGAATGAACATTTGAAAAATTATTATGTGTAACCAGTAGGTACTATTATGCCATTTAAGACCTACTTGAATGCTTAAGCAAGATGAGTATTTCTTTCTAGAGGAACAGAACAATTTTGTTTACTGCATTAACTTAATTAAGAAGTTTTTTCTTTGTTTGCTTCTGAGACAAGTGTTATGTTAAAGCTCAATCCATTTCTGGCTGAACTGTCATAAGTTATAAATTAGTAGATTATGAAGTAATGAGATTTTAAAATATCTAGTTTTAACCACTGCTGCTTAAATTTAAATTTCTCTCTCTTAAGTTTCTCTTTGGAAATAAAACTCCTTTAACCTTACATTTAGGATGTGGTTCTAATGGGGAGCACACATAAGTGTCTTGTGGATCTACCACTTAAATTATAAATGAGTTAACATTTCCTCTTGGACAAAAATCTCTTTCCCCATTAATCTCAGTGTTTTGACAATACCCTGAATCCCTTTCTCAAGTCTTTTCCAATCATTTTAGAGCAGTCTGTCAGGGTTATTTATTAATCCTCACATTTTATAAAGCAAAGCAGTCATAGGTTTTATTCCCATTTCACAGATAATTTATTTATTGGGGCAAAATTCTCTAACACATAACGCCATTCGGAAGTAATTTTCACACAAAACTCATTACACATATTCTTGGCTGTTGGTTTTAAAAGTGGAAAACTTTTCTGCTTTCTCTGCTTTTCTGCAACTCAGTTAAAAACACTCGAGGCTACAACCTGAAATTTAGTACATCATTGGTGATGTGGCTACTTTTATCAAGTATAGAGCAATCCCATATTCTAATTCCTATATGATAATAGTCCAATCTGCTTCATTAAAGGAGTCTGTTCTAGTGACCATTTTGGCTTTAGAGTCTAAGGATTATAAAAGACAATGGGGACCAAATAGAAAGCTATTTAAGTCAGTAGCAGCCTCTAGTCTCAGCCTGTAGTCTACAGCTAACTTCTCTGGACAGTTTATCGAGAGCTTTCTGCACCCTAAATTGGAGATCATGGACCCTGGATCCACTTTGTTCAAAAGATTCTGTGTGAATAAGTGCAGTAATTTGTCTGCAGAAAATAAAGAAAAGAAAAAACATTTCCTGTTTTATAACTATGATGCAGAGGACTTCCTGTAGAACCTCTACTGGTTTTTTCATAATAAATCAAGAGCCCTTTTAAAATCTCTACTGTACACAGTACCTTACAACTCTAATTCCTTGGATTAACTGGTCTCCGATGCGTGTGAAACGCTCTTGGCACCAACAGAAACTTCCTTCAGTGGCTACAATTTCCTTTGGACTTGGTGTTCATACACCACAGAGCTCACGCTATCCATTAGCCGTGAAGTAATTACCTGTGTCTGCTAGATGCTCTGATCTAAGGCACCACCAATAAGCTCCAAGTCACTTTACTCTGCCAACTGCAATCTTTTAGAGCAGCCTCCTCAACTCTCCACCAGAAAGGTCACTCTACTCATCAAAAACACCTATATAAAACATCAAAATAAATTATTTGAAGGTAGGGTGATTGGCATTCATTTAAATATGATTATTATAACAACCAAACTAAAATAAGAACAAACAACATAAATATAAATATACATATATATATATATATATATATATATATATATATATATATATTTCACATATACATTTACATTACACATGAGCTATCTAAATATTTACATAGTTTACAAATAGTGAATTAACATTGGAATTTTGGAGCTCTTAGGTGTTTCAAGATTGTGATATTTACAGTCTAACCTGAGATTCCAATTGGGCTTGGTACTCCTGGTACTTTAAAGCAAGCTTGTCCAACCCCACGGGCCACAGGTTACATGTGGCCCAGGACGGCTTTGAATGGGGCCCAACACAAATTTGTAAACTTTCTTAAAACATTGTAAGGTTTTCTTTACAATTTTTTTTTTTTTAGCTCATCAGCTTTCCTTAGTGTTAGGGTGGTTTTTGTGTGGCCCAGGACAATTCTTCCTCCAATGTGGCCCAGGGAAGAAGCCAAAAGTTTGGACACCTGTCAAAACCGCAACATGTGTGTACGAATTTCTATTAAAAGCTTGAAACTCTGGTTATTACCCAGCCCACCAATCCATGCGTATCATTATTTGAAGAACACAAACCGCTTATTAGCTTACAGCCTGTTTTTCTTTTATCTGCAAACACTGCATCTTCCTTCATTCAGGCTGGACCCCAGGAGCCTGGCACGGTATTTATACAAAAGTGCAAAGTCCCATTTGGCCAAGGCTGAGCTGCCCTTGGAGTCCACATCTTTGGTCACAGTTGTGTTTATCCTTAGTACTTAGTTTCGGTGATCTCCTCTCTCTCTCTCTCTCTCTCTCTCTCTCTCTCTCTCTCTCTCTCTGTGTGTGTGTGTGTGATCTATTTGTTTCATTTACTAAGTTTCCCTTAATAGAAGGGTGAACAGGGCCACGAAGAGGTGACATAATGTGGCAGGACTGGGCCTCATTCCTAGCCCTTTGGCACATAATTGCTACACTTTGCTTGCCAACTATTTCTTGGCATCTAATTTAATTTGGGGACTTGCCTAAGCTTTTAATTGAACTTGGAGAACTCCTCTCAAATATTTATACCCACTTTCTCTTTCTCCTCCTGCCACATTATCAATAATTCTGCATCACATTTTCAATCAGCTCCACTTTTATTTTTCTCCCAAATGCTTGCCATCCCTCTTTATCTATGAATTACTCCGCCTCACCACCCAAAGCCTAGTAAGATGCCCCAAATGGTACAGTGTGCCCTCCTTTGCTTCTAAATCTTGTCCTGCCCTGTTCTAGCAGAATTCTACACTTTCCCTGTCCGTGAAGTTTCTATTCCCTCATTTTATCCGACGGGCATCTCACCCCTCTGAGAAGTTCTTCGTGTAAACCTGGGGAGGGCAAGGGATGCCTTCTACCCATGCAGACACACCAGATCCGCCCGTCTCTGCCCAAACTCCACCGTCGGTTCTTCCAGTCGGCGGTTGCCTGCCATCACCGCGCCTTGACTGCCATCAGCATCGCGCCGCCCGCTGTCCTTGGGCCCTCAGTGCCCTCCGGATTCTCTGTCCCGCAACGAGCTGCGGCCTCACAGGTCATCATTTCACCTGACCTTCTGCCGGTGCCTTCAAGCTCCTGCCAGTCTGCCCTTCCCCGACCACCACCAGGTAGACCCCAGTGCTGGACCCATCCGGTCGTACACATCGGCCCCTCAGTGTATACAGGTCTACGTGGTTCCCTTTGGAACTGCGATGCTGTTGTCTCTAGTTTTCTTACACTTCGTTTTTTATAATAACTCTCTCATTGCTCCCGCCTACCCTTGCAGGCATTGCTTAGCCTCCCTTAACCACGGAGCCCATGTTTCTAGTTGTACTTGCAGCTGGGAATTTTCCCTGCTGACTCCCAACCCCTCAGGTTACCAATTGATAAATAATGGGTTTATTAGCAATACCTGTACTTTTTAAAACGTTCTGTATCAGTGCAAACATTAGTGAACCAAATGAGTATAACAGAATATCCAGAAATAAATTCAATAATATACGATAAGAAAATATTCAAACTAGTAGGAAAATAGACTATTTAATGATGATTGGAACAACTGGTTAGCCATCTGGAAAAAAACAAAACAAGATTTCTATGTCATTTCTTCCACCTAACAACAAGAATAACAAGAATATACTCGTAATAGTAATCATTTCTTCTGCATCAATGCAATCATGAATTTATTCATAGAGCATAATACTTGAAATAGTTATAAACTGGCTTTAGTAAAAGTCTTTCTTTTGTCAATTTTTATTTTTTTATATTCAATATTATTTTGAATTAATGTCAGGTATACATCACAGCAGTTAGACATTTATATAATTTATGGAGTGATTGCCCTGATACATCTAGTACTCACCTGGCACCATACACACTTATTACAATGTTATTGGCTACACTCCCTAGACACAGCCTTTCTAACCATGTCATGAAAACTGGAAACAGCAAAACAAAATGTGGACACATTTGATTACATCAAAATTCTGTTTGGCAAAGAAACAAGCAAATGAAACAACAATAACAATGAAAACAAGCTGACACAATGATAATTGCAGCATCATTTATAATAATGAAGAATTAAAATGTTTACATCCTCATCCATATGGGACTAATTAATTAAATTACAGTATATACCTATTATAAAATGCTATACTAAAATTAAAATTGAAGTTGAAGACTATAATGACATGATAGCCACAACATATTGTCAGTGATATGAAAGGAAGTCCCATACAGTATCATAATATTAGATTAATGTGTGTACGTGTGTATGTGCATGTATGGATGGACAGTGTATAAATATACCTGTATGTCAGTATCTGTACTAGGAAGTTTGAAAAGACCTGGATTGTTGAGACAATATAAAATCTCACCCTCTACTTTTAATATATTTTATGTGACAGATACTATTCCAGGTAATTAACTACCTTTCCCATTTTCCAAGCTGGAAACAGTCTCAGAAAGTATGAGCAACCAGCCTTGAATAGTAGGTAGGGCAGTGCCAATGCCATAACCAAGAACCTTAATCTCAGTCCAGTATTTGACCTACCACATGATAGTGATCCTAAAGCAAAAGAAGGTCATCTTTTCAGTCCAAGAAGTTACATTCTATCTCTATTACACAAAGAATAAAAATAACAGAAATTAATCTACTAGTAGAGATACTATAAAGAATCATTTTTTTCTCTCTCTTTTCCTCTCTTTGCTTTTCTTTCTTTGAATAGGGAAAAACTGATAGTAAAGTACTATGATAGGTACCAAATAAAGTATCTTTCACTGATTTATGTGCAGCCTTGCCCAGGAGCTTCCCAGTGCACTTCCCAAGGATGACATTTGTTGGTTTAATATCAGTGCATAAGATGGATTGAGGGTAGCCGAAGATTTGTGGAACAGGTAACAGCTGCCTGGACTATTTGAGAAAGAGCTTTTCTTCTCTGGCTAGTTATTTAATAATTCCATGAATCTTATCTCAGCCCCCTGCCCTCCAAAGATAAGCTTAGTCATACAAGGAATCCAGGTAGAGTGAAGAAAACAGGGTGGGTAGGAAGTTGTTTGGTGCTCACTTCCAAAGGAGACAGGGGAAGCAGAATGACTTATCAGTTTTTATCCAGATGACACCTCTCACTCAGGTAGGAGGTGGCTGACTGAAGAGTTTTAGTTCATAGTCAGAAGCTTCATGACAAGAAGTAGAGAATTCAGACAAAATCTAGAACTTTTGAATTGCATCCAAATATTACAGGTGTTGCAATGATAAGATTCAAAATAAATGTGAAATGGTGAAGGGGAAAGAAGTTAGGATTTATTAAAAATCCACTGTGCTTTATGCAATTCAGTTCTTTATGTACAGTGGCTGACATTTTCGTCCTCACAACAGGGTCTACCTGACTGGAAGCCTGTGCACGTAAGAAGCCAGCTGGAAACACCTGAGAACAAAAATCATGAAACACAGAACTGCCTAATTATATTTTATGACTTACTTCTCAAGTGATTCTGTAGAACATCTTTGGCCATAAAAGGTGTCTGGGTCAACCTTCTCATCCCCAGGATGTTTTATTCTGTTAAGTAATGGCACTGTTTCACCTGCTCCTGATGTAAGTATTCTGGTTTGCGACCTCTCTTCAAGTAAAGTTGGGTACAATTTCAAATGAAAGTTGGTAAATGGCACTGTCACATTGTAATTTAGGTAAACAGTAAGAAAAAGGGAAGTGCAACAGTTCCATGGGTCGTGAATTCTTCAAGGTCGATGGTTAATTTGTAGACTACATGACAGCTCCCGTGCAGCAGAGCTAGCCAGGGCTGCTGTGCAGAAATGCTCTCTTACCACAACACATGTTATATTCTTGCAGTGGGTCTATTGAAATAACAAAGCTTTTGGAAGATGGCATTGAAAGTAAAAGTACATGATAGATGACATATAAAATATATATGGATATACACATATTTCATATATACTTATATCATATAAACATATGTAAATTATACACATACATATTTTATATGTGTATATGTGTGTGTGTATATACGTATATATACACATATATATACACACATATGCTGTTGTTTTTGAGCTATCATTTTAATAGTTCCCTAAATTCCTTATTTGTATCTTTTTCTTTTATTTAAGTGTGGGATCATCTATAACCCACACTAACTGAGTCTAATAAAATACAAATACCTTTATTAGTAGAGTGTTAACTTGGGCCACTTCTTTGAAGAAATAGAGGGACAACATATGCTTGCCTAAGCATGTGTTGTAAATTATTAGCATACGAAGATTTTTAACATGTAGGTAGTGTAAAACATGTCAGAGTGACAATTCCTACATTCAGTATTCATTTAGCCTGACAATTACTATGATTATAATGCCTTTCTACATGTAGCCATTTAATACACATGTTGAAAAGCACGGTGTGCACATGTACCTGCAAGATACTGGAATTATATCCTGACCCCTTTATCTCTAGGCTGGGGCTTGGACTCTGTAATTCTCCTCTGTTTATCAAATTGTATACACGAGATACCATAGCAAGGTGAGTTTGTCCATTCAGAAGGCTTGAAGCAGAGATATGTTAACATGAAAAATGGAAGGAATTTCCCCTTTGCTCATTTTAGACTCAGTCACATGATCAGAGGCTGAAATTTATACCAGATGTTCTCAGAAATCTCGTGGTAGCCTTATTACTGCTTCCTTCAAAAGAAACCTACACGTTGTCTACCTGTAATTTCTAGCTGCCTTTGCTACATTGTATTGCTCATGACACAGTCCCTATTTCTAAAATGTACTTTACTAAACAAGTTTTATGCCATAAAGCAGAACAAAATGAATACAATCTATGCAATCTGCTATTTTATATTGTCAGATATGTCTTTTAAAAGAAAAATTCTATAGCTATCAATCACATGACATAGTAAGGTCTATTTTTTAAAAAGAAAACAATACTGTATTTCATCTATGTAAGAGACAATATGAAAATGCTACTGAAATACCAGTACAATTCCTTTAGTTATTTGCAAATGCGTGGTGTCCCACATTTACTGGAATAAAGTCTTAGAATCTAGTTTGTCAATTTGAACAATTGTATGAGGACAGGACAGGCAGCTGTTTCCTTTTTTAATCCCAGATTTTGTTCTTTAACTTTCAATAATGTTGAAAAAAAATTGTTTAATTGTCAAAAAATCCCCAGATTTTTTTAAAAAGAAAAATTGGTAGATATTGTACTATAGTGAAATAAAGATAATTTATTACTTGGATTAAAAATCTTAAACTCATTTTTACTGTAGACAATAGATTTTTCTGGCTGTACTGTGCTGATACTTATTATTATTTATACCATAATTTATAGGACCAACTGTCATTTCGGTTTTATAGGAATAGACAAAAGTACTGATTAAGTCAAATTTGAATCATCAACTGGGCATCATTATTTCTCTGTTAGTGCTTGGATTTTCCATGTTTTGATCCAAAATGTAAACTCCTTTCTTAGCTGTGTACTTCAATATGAATTAATCCAAACTAAAACTATTTTTAAAACTCTTTTGTTCATATTAAAATATATGATAAGAATGCCTCTATTTTTAAATCAGCATTTCTTTCTTCTATTATAATTACTTCCTCATATTATGAACGAATAAAGATTTAACTAATGCCCTAACTAAATTGGCCAAAGATTATAAATAATGACTTTTCACTAGGCACAAATCATCTGTAATTAGAAAGGGAGGCAAATAATCTGCAATGAATGAACTGTATTTAATATATAAACTGTGAATGTTGAACACAAATTCTTCTATTCTCAGACTAAAGTGAAAAAAAAAAACACACACACACACTAAATTTGTATCCTTTCCTGGGCAGAAATCCCATATTCTGGGAGGGTAAAACAATCAGCTCAAAAAGCACTACTAAAAAAGAAAAAAGAATTTAGTTGAAATCAAAATGCCTTTAATAGAAAGATTTTAAATAGCAAAATGATCATTATCCTATTATATTGCTTGAGATTATTCTACATAACATAGCTGACCAAAAACTATTTCTGTATCATACTCAGAAATATGAATTTTTTTACCTTCATTTCAGTAAAAGTCATTTCATTGGTCAGTTCTGTACTATGCAGCAATGCTGACATGTAATTTTATGCCTGAAATATAGCTCTATTGAAAGCTTTTAATGGATTGAATCTGTTAATACAACAGTGGTTGATTAAAGAACTTATTTTAATATCTGAACTTTAAACAGACTACAATGCTTTTTAGCTCTAAATTATTAGAACGCATTTTTAATTTCTTTAAAACTGATAAACTTCCCTGCCCTTCCCCAATTTCAGATTTAATTAAATTCACAACACAACCACACTGAAGAGAAAGGCCAGTTTTATTTACATAACATAGCAATAGCAATAACAATAAATTAATAGCACTAAATCAACATCAGTCATAACCACAAAATATTACTCTTGACCTCTCCAATGAGCAGCTTTTTTTCTACCTACCCAGGAATAACATTCACTTTTGTATAAAAGTAACTACTGTGGTAGCACTCACGAATGAACAAATACATTTTTTAAAGTTAATCAGGGCATTCAACATCACCATGATCACTATTAATTTCTTTTCATAAACCGAATAATCATCTTAACCCACAATATCAGCAGTGATTAAATTTTGTTTTCTAGATACTATAAAAATGACTCACATGTTAAGCTCTCAGGATGGGCAGTGAGGAAACTAAGGCCCAGATTACAAAAACCTGGGACATCGAGAGGTTAAGGGGGCAAGATCAGAGAAAGAACAGTGGTAGAACCCGGGCTTTTCAAGCAGTTCCTTCTGTCCCAGGTCGTATTCAGACCCGAGGCCTGCCTGAGGCAGAGTCGAAGTGGGAATGTGCCTGGGGCAGCTGGCCTGGAGGGAGAGATGGGCACTTTACTAACCGAGCCCGGATTGTGGATGTGTCAGACTAACAAATACTTGTAATCTGAGAGCTTTTACTTGGAGTCTTTGGATTATGTGTGCGCTGGCCACCCAGATTTCTTTACATGCCTCACAGCGGGATACTTGGGAATCAGAGTTACAGAATTTCTAAGAGAAGCCTCCACAAAAGCTGAAAGGCAATCTACAATATCAGTTTAATAGTAGATACTTAACACCATCTTCTCCCCATAGTGCATTTTTTTAACCATTTTCTACGACTACGAGTACTTACTGGCCGTTATATCACTGCATTCACTTTAATGCAACATTTCTTTTCCCAATATACCTTTTAAGTCACACACACACACACACACACACACACACACACACACACACAGATTGACTTCCTTTGTGTCCTGTGGGATCCATTCTTCCAAAGAGACCACATTCCTATGCCAGTGCACACTCTTTCTACTTCAGGATTTTTTTTTTTTTTAATGCTCTCATTTCTCCTTGAAATCTCTCTCTCCACACACACACACACACACTCACATATTTGAGTGTGTGTGTGTGGGTGTATATATATATTTAATTGTTAGACTTACTTCGGTGACATTGGTTAACAAGAATTACGCAGGTTCCAGGTGTACAACTGTACACAGCATCGTCCATGAGTTGCATTATGTGTTCACCACCCAGAGTCAGTACTTTCCATCACCACAAAAATATATTTTAAATTCCAAAATCTTGAACATTCTTCCTCTTTGAAACCATTCCTTTATTTTAATCATCCACCTATTATTCAAAATTATTTTATAGCTAAGCTCCTCAAACAAGCAATCTAGCTCCAGACCCCATTGCTCTCACTAGCCATCGCCTACGTCCTTAAACTCATTTGATTTCTGGACCCACCAATACTCTGACACTCCTCAATTAAAGCATTTCTTTTCTAATAGAATTCAGTTTCCTTGTTTGGACCCTACTCAAATTCTGCACCAACTTTACATAGCTTATCTCTTCATTTTTAGTTTCCATGATACTGTCTGTGTCCGTCTTTTGTTTTCTTTCTCTGTACCTCCTCCTAACATTGGCTGCTGCTTCTCTCTATCCCCTGATTTAGTGTTTCTCTTTGTTGTCTATTTGCTGGCTTTCCTCTACACTTACAGATTTTATACATTCAAATTTTTAATTATGTCCTCTATATTGACAACTCAAAAAATCTTATCTTCTAGATGTCCTCTCTCTCACATTCCCTCCTGTCGCATTCCCCAAATTCATTGGGCCCCTTGGTCATTTACTTTAAAAAAGGACTGTTCAGGAATCTACTTATATGCCAGGGATTATTATAGGCACTAAAGATAGAGTAGTGAAAAAAAAAAGAAAGTAAAAAATGCCAACCTTCATGAAGTATGCAAGCTATTGAAGGAGGCAGATAAACATGATAAAAAGTAAAATATTATTAATAATATCCTGAAAAATGAGTGCTAAAGAGAAAACATAAAGCAAAGAAGGAATATGTGAACTATCAGGGGAGGGCTTAAAATTTAAATAAGTTGTTGAGTGTAGACCGCTGGGGAAAAATAGAAGCTAAGAGACCAATTTTAAAACACTGCAATAATTTAGAACATAGATGATAGTAACAGGAGGAGAACTGTAGCAGCTGTACTGAAGAGGTAGAGGGTTGACTTCTGGATGTATTGTGCTTTGGAGATAGAGCAGATGTAATTTACTGATGGACCAGATATGAAAAATAATAAACCAAAACTAATACCAATGTTTTGACCCAAGTAACTGGAAGAATATAGTCACAATTAACCAATATAAAAGTAGCACACAGAAGAAGCTATACACTAGTAGCTGAGTGTTAAACACTGTAGCTTGGAGTTGTCTGATAAGTAGACAAATGATGTTGAATAGACAGTTGAATATATAGATTTGAAGAGGAAGATTCTAGCTGCAGAATATAAATGTTGCTGTCACAAACATAGAAATGCTAGGTAATACTACGAAAGGAGAATTTTATCACCTTTTCTTTCTACCTAAATATATGTCTAAGAATTTGAGGTTATGAAATTGGCAAAGTGACTGAGATGGAGTAGCCAGAAATGTCAAAGAAATGATGGATATCAAAAGGAAAGAAAAAGAAAAAAAAAACAACCCAAGTCTAAGAAAAGGATATCAATTGTGTTCAATGCTACAGGTAGTGCAAATAACATGAGAATTGGCAAGTGAAATGAGCAATATGAAAGTCTTTGGTGACTTTGACAAAAACAATTTCAGTGGACTGTAAAGGGGGGAAAACCCTCACTGCAATAAATACAAGAGAGAATGGTAGGAAAGAATTTGGTTAACAGTGGATACAGAACTTTGTCAAGGAGTTCTGCTATGAAGAAGAGGAAGACATGAGAAGATAGCTGTAGAGCAAAATGGAATCAAGTAAAGGTTTTTATGAAGACTGAATTAATAGTAAGCTTGTATGCTAAAGGCAATAGTTGTATATAGAAAGAAATCATGACAATTTGGAAAGTATGGAGAAATGTAAGCAGGCAAGATGGATGAGATTTGTACATAGACACACGGTCAGGGCAGAAGCATGAATAGACGTGGTAACAGAAGAGACTGTGCAATATAAGAGCATGAATCTTGCGAGGTGAGTGATGCATTAATAGAAACTCATAGAAGTTCTCTTTAGAATGTTATATTTTTTTTTTACTGAATTGAGACATCAAGGCATCAACTGGGAGTGATGATGAAAGAGGAGCTGCTGGAGATTTAAAGAAACAGAAGAAATCGTGGAAAAATAATCCAGGAAAGTAGAAGACAAAATGGATGAGAAAAATATAGTATGCTTGCATTAAGAGAGTCACTTGAGGTTGTTGGTAATGAATTGAAAGTGAGAGCAATTATGGTTTCATAGTTTCCCTAACCATATTGAAATGCATAGGTGCAAGCACATACCAGAAAGAAAAGTTTTACTTAACCAGTTATAGTTTCATCAGGAGGTATGATGGAGCAGGAGAGAGGCAAGGGAGTTAGTGATGTATGCAGGGGAGTGATCACAATGACTGAACACGGAATTTGAGGTGGATAAGGAGGAAATAAAAGATTTAAGAGATGGAGGTCAGTAGAAATCTGGTAGAACTGATGCTTGGTTTAGGGGAGGTTGAAGAATTTTGGAGTTGGGATATAAAATGTTGTAACTCAAAAGATAGGAGGCCACAGTCAGGAAGGTGGTTGTTTAAATTCAAGATTATGGTGGAATTGTTCCAATTGGGAAAAAAAAAAAGATCAAGGAAATGAGAGTGGAAGTAAGGGTGAGGTGGGGAGGGGTCAAATCATTGGAGAAAAGCTGTCAAAAGGTTGAGGAGCCAAAGTATTGGAAAGATTACCTGTGTGGATACTGAAATCACTAAGAATTATGAAAGAAGCGATGTTAGAGAGAATGACAGTGGTCCAGGATAAAGTCTTGAAGGAATCAATAAAACAACAGAACTGTGGTAAGAAGATGACCACTACAAAGAGTGACATTGGTATAATCTAACAGTAAAAATTGCAAATTGGTGATGAATATAGCAAAAAAGGAGATAATGATCTGGGAGCAACAGTAATTAAGAAGGAAGACACTTACCTCATTCCAAATACTTTTTAACGTGGTTGCTCAATGAAGTTTTTCAGGTGCGCTACGTGTGACTGGCACTAAGCTAAATTCATTATCTTATTTTGATGCATGAAATAACATCATGATGTAGAAACGATTGCATTTTACAGTTGAGCCAACTGAGGTTAAGTAATTTGCTCAAGGTGATTCAGCTATCATTTAATCTCCCTTACATTGTATTTTCATTCTGAAGTAATATCAATTCAAGTTTCCTAACACTGAAAGATGATCACTTCTGGAATGATGGTGAGAAACACTCCGCAGACCCACTCCCTAGTAAAACAATAATAATTGGTGAAAATTATATTCAAAAAAATTGTAAGTATCTGGAAGTTGTCCCAGGGTTTAAAACAAACGAAGAAACATTTATGCAAGAAAATGTATTAAGAACAATAGATTTGTAAATTTGGTAAAAACAAACAAACAAAAACAGTGAGAGTCTATGGTACTTGAGATATGACGTTACTCTATCTTACCTCTGTCCCAGCTCATCAGAGATATGACTTTACCCTATCTTACCTCTGTCCCAGCTCATCATGACAGAAGATTTGCTCTGAGCAGGTGTGGCTGAGACAGGACTCCCACCCACCATGCTCTCAGTCAGGGGAAATGAGATCTCCTTGGACGGGACAAGCCACCAGCCTTTCTCATTTTCCTTAAGCTGCATGTTACAGAGACTAAATTCCAGGTGATTGCATCTGAGAGGCCCAGATTATAGTGTGAATTAATGAAATGGAGAAAATTAATGAAATCAAAAGTTGGTTCTTTGAAAAGATCAACAAAATCGACAAACCTTTTGTTGGCCTAGACACTGGCATGAAAGAGGGACAATTACTACTGACCTCACAGAAATAAAAGGATTATAAAGGAGCAGGATGCATAATTACATCAAATTAGTTAACTCTGATGAACTGAGAAAAATTCTTGGGAAAAAAAATATTAAAACTTACTCAAGAAGAAATTGGAAGTCTGAATAAGTCTTTAATAAGCAACGAGATTGAACTAATACAAGGGTTGAGGATCCCGAAGACCATCTTTAGGATAGGTAATGCACTGGGAGGACTCAGCCTAGCACTGTATTCATGACTGGGACTTAATCACAGTGAAAGGACGCTAAGCACAATCAGCAATGGGAACGGTGCATGTGGCAAAGGCCTGGGGAAACAAGTCACAGCTTCCAAGGATCATCTCTCACTGGAGTCACACAGGACATGCTTAATGTACCCAGCAATAAGTTGTGACAGCACATGTCCAATGCTGCTAATCATAAAAGCTCATAAGAGACTTATCACCCTGGGCTGGTCATGTAGACAGTCTCTGCCTGGTACATACCAAAATTCTAGACTCCCAGGAGGTGTTCAGCGTAAGCCACATTGTTTGTACAAAAAGTTTAGGCAGAGTGAGACAATCTTATCTGGGAATGGTGGGATCCCTCCCAAAATCTAAGTCTCTAGAAAGTAATAAACTGTAAGCTAGCTTTTCTAAGGATCTTAGACCTGCCATGTTAACTTCTTTTCTGCACAATTAGAAAATTTAAAACTTTCCACAAAGCAAAACCAGGACCCAATTGTTGTCACCCATGAATTCTACCAAACATTTTTTAAAAAACATTAATAACATATTTTCACAAATAGTTCCCAAAAAGAAGTGGGAATACATACTGACTCCTTATATAAGGTCATTATTACTCTGATACCAAAACGAGGGGGGGAAAATCACAAGAACAGAAAACTACTAATTAATTATCTAATTAATGTATATGTAAAAATTCTCAAATAATATAGTTGTCTTATTATTCACAGAAGTTATGTTCTGTAAAGTCACTGAGAACACTGAATTAGTGAATACTGGGCCCTTACTTGTAAGAGAAATACAGGGTTAGGTTCTCGAGAGCCTCTGGCCATAACATTTGCATCAACTAATCATTAATAGTTTTGTTTTATGCATGCTTCTGTTTAAAAGCACCTTATTTAATATATATTACTGATTCATTAACATTAAACTTGTGGTCAACAACACTGTAATCTGAACAAAGCTTATCTAACAAATGTATTTTCTGTGTAACACAGCCTTCTTGCACTTAAAAACACTACACAGGACTTCAGCACTCATGCTCAGGGCCATTTTAAACACCAGAATTGTCAACAAAAGGTGAAAAATGTGACATTAAATAGATCACAAAAAGGACACTTGTTTATAGTATGAGAGCTGACACAAGAGAAAAGAATACCTTTTTAAAATTCAGTTGGAAATGTGTACATTGGGTACCTCATTTTTTTTTTCTGTTCTGTGCATGTACACAGGTGACCATGAAAGTGCCACAGATACTGACTTGGGAATTACAAGTACATTTTAGTGAGTAGGTAAATTCACAAATACGGAAACTTCGAATAATGAGGATTGATTGTACTAGCAAACAGATTCAGGCAACATATAAAAAGGATTATACAACGTGACCAAGTGGGAATTATCTCAGGAATCCAAGTTGGTTTCAAATCCAAAAAACAATTAATATAATACACCATATCAATAGAAAATAGGACAGAAAGCATATGATCATCTCAATAGCTTCAGAAATACCATTTGACAGAACCAAACAACCATTCATGACAAAAAAACACTCAACACACTGAAAATAGAAGTGGGCTTCCTTAACCTGATAAAAGGCATCTGTGAAAAACTAACATTATCCTTAATGGTAAAATACTGAATGACTCCTCCGAATGTCAGCAACAACAGAAGTATTCATTCAACATCATACTGGAATTTCTAGCCAAGTCAATTAGGTAAGAAAATGAAATAAAAGGCATCCAGATTGGAAAGAAGAAAGTAATATTAACTCTTTTGACAGATAACAATCTTGTATATAAAAAGTCCTAAGGCATTAAAGAAAAAAATTATTAGAACTAATAAATGAGTTCACCATATTTGCAGAGTTCATATGAATATACAAAAATCAATTATATTTCTATATACTAACAAGGAACAATCCATGAAAGAAATTAAGAAAAATAATATTTTTATAGCATCAAAAGGAATACTATACTTAGAAATAAAATTTTAAAATAAAGACAAAACATATGCTGAAAACTATAAAACATTGTTGAAAGAAACTAAAGGTCTAAATTCTGAGTTCATGGTTAATATTGATAAAATGGCAACACTCTCCAAATTGACCTACAAATTCAACACAATTTGTCTAAAAATCCCAGAAGAATTTTTTCAGAAATTGACAAGTTAATCTTAAAATTTATATAAAAATTCTTGGTACCCAAAATAGCCAAAATTTTGAAATACAAGAACAAAGTTGAATGACGTACACTTCATGATTTCAGCACTTACTACAAAGCTAGAAGTTATCAAGATTGTGTGGTACTGGAGTAAAGATCAGTGGAATAAAGACGAGATTCCATAAACTAACTCTCACAGCTAATCAGTAACAGCTAATTAATTTTGGACAAAGGTACCAAGACAATGCAATTGTAAAATAATTTGGCAATTGGTGGATGAGTAATTGGACACCCGTATGCAAAATAATAAAGCTAAACCACTTTATCATACCATATACAAAAATGGACTCAAAATGGATCATAAACCTCAAGGCAAGAATTAAAACTATAGAATTCTTAGAAGAAAATATAAGAGAACCACAAACGTGGGTCAGACAAAGCCTTCCTAGATATGACATAAAAGCAAAAATAAGAAGAGAAAAAATAATAAATTAGATTTCATAAAAGATAACAACTTTTGTGTTTCAAAGGATATCATCCAGAAAATGAAAAGGCAGCTCACAGAACAGGAGAACATGTTTGCATACATCTGATAAAAGATTTGGATCCAGAATATATAAAACAATTTACAAATAAATAGTTAAAAGATAAATAACACCATTTCAAAATGGGCAAAGGATCTGAATAGATAATTTTGCAAGGAAGATATACAAATGACCAATAAACACAATAAAAATTGTTCAGCATTGTCAGTCATTAAGGATGCAGTTCAGGGTCACAGTGAAGTACTACTTCACACAGATTAGGATGTCTAAAATGAAAAAGAGAGATGATAACAAAAGTTGACAAGGGTATGAAATATTGAAACCCTTGTACACTGCTGGTTGGAGGACATATCTCATCTAACTTTGGGAAATAAGCTGGCAATTTCTCAAAATATTTCTCTAAACATAGGGTTACCATGTAATCTAGCATTTCAACACCTAAGTATATACAAGGATGAATGAAAACATATGTCCACGCAAAAACATGCACACAAATGTCCATAACATTATAAACACCGAACTATTCATTATAGCCCCAAAGTGGAAACAATCTAAATGTCTATCAACAGAGGAGTAAATAAATAAAAGGGGTGTATGCATACAATGGAATATTATTTGGCAATGAAAATGATGGAAATACTGATTCATGCTACCAGATGGGTGAACATTAAAAAAATTATGCTAAATGAATGAATTCAGCCACAAAAGAACATATATTGTATGATCCCATTTATGTGAAATGTCCCATATACACAAATCTATAGAGACAGAGAGATCAGCCAGAGCTTAGGGCCGTGGTGTTGAAGAGAAACAAGGAGTTACTGCTCATAAGAATAGGTTTCCTTCTCTTATTTCTCTCTTTTGTTAAGGAGTGATAAAATATTCCAAAATCAATTTTGGTGACGGTTGTGACACTCTGAATATGCTGAAAACCATTCAATTCTACACTTTAAATATGCTGAATGTATGAAGTATGTCTTGCAAAAGCTGTTGTATACGTTATAAAATCAGGTACTTTTTCGTATCCATCCATGTCAAAGCCTCACAATGCCGAGTGCCATCATGTATTTCAATTCCATCTCTTAGTGACTACTCTAATCACACAGATTACTGCCAGTAATCTACTACAGAAATGGTCTCCAGTTTTGATGAGCCATCTGCTGCAATATTAATTTTATTAAAATGCTACTTTCATTAAATCACTCCCTTGTTAAATATCAATTCTCTAATCTCTTCAGCCAGCCTTTTAAGGTTTGTAATCAACTGGCCTCTGTTACTCACTGGTAGGTGGAAGAATAGCCTCTCAAAGATGCCCAGATCCTAATTCTCAAAGCCTTTAAATAGGTTACTTTACATGACAAAAAAGACTGTGCAGATGTGATTAAATTAAAGTTCTTGAGATGAGGAGATTATTCAGGATCATCCAGTTGGGCCCAGTGTAATGACAAGCACCCTTCTAAGTGAAGGAGAGTCCCACTTAGAGACAAGACGTGACAAAGAAAGCGGAGATTGGAGTGATGTAGGCCACAATCGAAGGAATGTGGGCAGCCTCCAGAAGAGACGAGGAAATGCATTGCCTTCTACAGGCTCCAGGAGGTAGTTTTCACTCTGACATCCAGAGATGTGTAATAATACATTTGTTTTGTATTAAGCCTTTATATTTGTGACAATTTATAACTGTGATAGGAAGTCAGTACAGCCAAGCTGCCATCTTTCTCTGATTCTCTGCTCTTTTCATATCCTTGAGTTGAATAATCCTTCCACACACATCCAGAAGTTCCATTCTTTTTCTACAGGGCCAACACAGCAAGGCCAACCTGAATACTAATATCCTCAACACAGATTACCTAGACAAAAGCATCTAATTTTACGTTATATGAGAAAGGTACTTAGTGTATTGAATAGAAAGAGTGGTATGCTGATGAAACAACTAAAAAAAAAAGCCCAATTTACAGTGTTTTTGGATTAAATATTCCCAACAAGATTCATTTCAATCATGTTGTATACCTTAAGCTTCCACAATGTTTTCTGTAAATTACATCTTAATAAAGCTGAGGAGAGAAAGACAATATTTCAAGCTATCAATGGTTAGCCCATGGGCTCACACAACCCTTGAATATTTAAAAATATTTTCACAGAGCTAGTTCAAGCCTCTATCTCAAGCCCAGCAGATCCTCTCCTTAGTTTTTCTTTCCTTTCAATCTATGATTAGCTCATAAATGCATCTTCAAGTAGAGAAAGGTGTCTATTTTTTGCTATGTACCTAATGGTATTTAATAAACTGTTCTGAGTCTTTGAATGTAATCATTTTCTAGGTGAAGACTCAGTTACTAGTGGGCAGTCTTCTCCCCACCATTCATGTATATTGGTGTACCCGAAAATATCTACCTTACCATAAAGGGGATATTCTCCCCACATCTCACTCCTTATCTTGCCTTTCAATAATATTTTTTACACAGTTGTAGAAATATTTTTAATCAATAATAATATCAATTAACAACCATTAAATTAAAAAGCTAACTCATTGAGATTAAAAGTGCCAAGTTCCAAATGATCAAATATATAAAAACAACCTTGTCATTTCTCATGAGTGGAGAGGAAATTGGTGGCTGTGTAGCTGTGCTGAGCATTGGAACTACCCACCACAGTCCCTAGTTCTTTCCTAGTGTGTGCCTTCTTTATTATGTCCCCAACTGATGTGATTTATGCTCATTCCCTCCACAAATACTTACCGACTTTCAAGGCTCAAAAAAAAGGCAGAAATATTTTTCATGGACACCTGGGCACCTACTCTGCTTTTCCAAGTGCATTCCTCACCCCCATGTGTTAGGTGTTTATTGCTTCATAATAATTGACCACAAAATTAGTAGCTTAAAATAATGGCCATTTGTCATTGTAGAATTCTATAGGTCCGAAGTCCAGTATGGTTATGGCTGAGTTCTCCTTTACACTATCACAAATGATGTCAAGGTATTGGCAATACTGCATTCTCACTGGAGAGGCTTGAAGGAAAAGCCCATTTCAAGATCATTCTTGCTATTAGCAGAACTTAACTCCTTGCAGTTAGAAGACTGAGTTTCTGTCTTCTTGCTGGCTCTCAGGTGGGGCTGCGCACAGTTCTGCAAAGCCGTAAAAATTTATTGCACCATGTCTTCTCCATGTTTAAGTCAACAGTGGCATGTCAAATCTTTCTCATGCATCAAGTTTCTGATTCCTTTTCTGCAACTAGATGGAGACAACCCTAGGCCTTAAAAGGGCCTCTGTGATTAGGTAAGGCCTACACAGATATAATCTCCTTAAGGTCAACTGTGCCACATAATACAAGCTCATCCCAGAAATAAGGTCCATCATATTCCCAGTCCTGGGTATTATTCTGGGCACATACGAGTATTTGTTGGAGAAGGAGACAGAAAATTTTGAAGCTTGTCCTCATGATGGGTCTTTCTGATGTTGACTTTGATTTAAGAACAGGAGAAAATGATATTGTTAATAGTATAAAGAGAAACACGTAGATTATTAACATAAATTCTTGGGGAATAGAGATTTCCAAATGGAAGGTTCTACTTTGGGCCAAAATTATTACCAGAAGCTATGTGCTGCTTTTAGGGTCTCACTGATAAGTGGACTATATACAATGTAGTAACCTCAATTTTCATAAAATTTTATTCATAAGAATAATTCAGTGTACTTTATTATTCACTAAAAGGAGTTTAATTTACTTCAGTTGGCTTGGGGAGCTTTTTCAATGTCTACAACACCAGAAACACTACTTCAGTTGGTGTCAAGAGTACAACCACTCTGTAAAAACAGATATGCTTCTTGTTTTCATAGAGCTTACAGTCTAGTAAGGGATATAGATAAGAAAACAGACAGTAAGGAGACAGTGTGCTGACCATGTCCAAGGCAGAGGAAGCAATGTGTACAGGTGGCCTACAAAAAGAAAAGGACGTAGTACAAATATGTCAATATGATTGCAAGGTGGAGCAGGAGTGGAAGCAGCGAGGCTGGAGAAGTAGGCAAGAGAGAGGTCATGGACAACCAAATACCCTACATGCAGATAATTTATCCTGAACATAATTAGGAGTCCTGCAAGTCCACACAACACACTGGAACTTACCTGAAGGAGATACTCAGGTAAATCAATAAAGATTCATGGACCAGGGTATTTACTACATATTATATAAAAGCCATCCAGGCCACTACCCCTTCCCCATGGGCATAAGTTCAGTGTTCATCAAAAGGGAATTGATAAAGAATAATCAGTGAGGTTGGCAGCCTTTAAAATGATGATATATGATCCATATTCATTGACCTGAAATAACTCTGTATGAAGAGTAAGAAAGTGAAGGAGTTTATGGGGCAAGAGAAGTAACATGTACAGAGAGCTCACTATGTTGCAGTCGGTGAGCTCAGCCCTTAACGATGATTATTTATATTTGATCCTTTCAACAGTCCTATGAGGGAGAAACTGCAATTGCTTCCATTGTTACAAATGAGGAAACAGCAGCATAATGGGTAAATAACCTATCTCAGTCCACATGCTTACTTATAATAGAAGCTGAGCCAGGACTAGAACGCGGGATGATGCGGGGTGAATTCCATCTATGTTTCTATCTCACACTCTCAAAAATAATAAAATAGGAGGGAGGAAGGGCGCAGGGAGTGGGAGAGAACAAGGAGAAGGAAGAAAGAGAGGGAATGAGAGAGGGAGGGAGGAAGAGAGAAAGAAATAGAGACTGAATAATGATCACTGAAAAACCTTAAGAGTCATTATCTCTGAGGTAATGTTTCTTCTTTATGTTTTTCTGACATTTAATTTTTAAAAAAAGAAGTTTTAACTTTTTTTAATGAACACACTTTAAAAAAAAAAGAGCTTCAGGTTTGCAGAAAAACTGAAGAAAAAGTACAAAATTCCAGTATCTCCTGTCCTCCCCCACAGAGCTTTCCCCATTAACATCTTTCATTAGCGTACTGTGTTTCTTAAAACTGATGAGTCAATTATATTATTATTAAACTGAAGTCCATAGTTCATGTTTGTTTCGTGATTTATGTTGTAATTTCTGTGGGTTTTAACAAATGAATAATGACACAGATTTACCATTACAGTGTCATGCAGAATAGTTTCACTTCCTTAAAAGTTCAAAATAAAATCTGAAAAATAAATAATTATCCCATGTATAGAGGGTTGACTATAAGCATAATAGGAAATTTTAGTCCAACTTCCTTGAGTCTAGTCCCATCTCTCTGACAGGGATATGTTTTTCCTTTGCAGAGAAAAATGTTCTACATAAGCTGTTTCTCTCTCAGCTTATTATTTAGACTGGAGTTCTGGCATTACTTTTGTGGTATCATTTGTTCTTTCTGAGTCCTTGGAAGTGTCATCCTAGACACTGGCTAGGATGGAAAACTGGCTGAGTTCAGGGAGTTGCAGTGTGTATAATGGGTAAATCAAGGACAGTAAGGGGGAAAAGAAGACCTGCAACCCTGAGATCCTCTTAGTAATGATACCCACACAAATGTATAGACCTCCTGTAGGTCTTAGAGAAGAGGTAAAACCCAATCAAAGTATCACTTGTCACTACAGATACATTAAGTGCACGGCACTGGGACAACATTTGATTCACGGACAAAGAAACGTTGACACATGTAGGAACCACTGAAATGTTTTCTTATTTGTCTGTTTATGTAAGTATTTTTAGAGAAGAAAAAATACAGTTTCTTCTACTGACAGTTATGTATCTTAGAGATTTTTGTTCCTTGTGTTTAGGTACTATTTAGAATTATTATTTATGACATTCTCTCTGCAAAATATTAGAATATTTATCAGTTATCTCCAGAAAAAAAGGTTGATTTTTTATTTTGCTCTTTCATTAAATAGCAGTGATATTTAAATGTTTTCTATATCCTTTTCCACGGTTTTAGATTTTATGAACTAGAATTTGACAAGTAGTTCTCTGTTTTTTATCAGTTTTGACATCATCCTTTAGAATTTTTTTTTCTTTTTACATCGTAGATGATTTAGGACATTCAAAAAGTAACTAAAGTAATTATGGGTTGATTCAAATAGGAACTGGTATATGGTAGTAAGCATTAAGGGAGTAAAAAAAGGATCAATCTGTAGTAACAATAAATGCACACAATAATTCAGGCAGATTATCCAAGTAAAAAAATACACACTTTAGAAGTAAATTTCTCACTTTAGGTAAAAATTTGAAAACTACATCATGTTGAAGATATGGTGAATTTTGTAAAATTAGTACACTTTGAAAGTGCACTGTACCTCCAATGGAAAAGGCAACCATAGAATGGATGCCTAATTAATTACACCAGAGACAAAAACACACAATTACTTATAAAGATTATTAGGATACCAGTCATAAGAATTTGTTTAATCCAAGAACTATAAACCTCATTGAAGCATCATGTAGTAGCAATAATAATCTACTAGTGGAGAATCTATCTAAAAGAAAGAGTGAGCAAATTCACTGATGCTTTTGTAAAAGAAAAAGAGAGAAAATTAGGATGAGAGAAAGGATGACACCATTTTGCCTCTAACTCTGAACTGGACAAAAAATTGTCTTGGGGGGTTCCCTGGTGGCACAGTGGCTAGGCTTTGGTGCTGTCAACACTGCGGCCTGGGTTCAACTCCCAGCCAGGGAACCACCAAAAAATAAATAAATAAATAAATTAATTAATTAATTAAAATAAAATAAAAATTGTCTTGAACATAGACTTGCAAAACATCACTAGCACTTTCTATGTCCCCCTTCAGCTATTACAACTCAGTATCAGCGGTACGCCAGTGACTCCAGGGCTATAATTAAACTCAGAATGATCTCCTGAACTACAGGCATCTCTACCCAGTTGTCTATGGGACATTTCTCATCAGACCCCCCAGTGGGACCCCAAATTCAATGGGGTCCAAACCAAACTTTTGATCTCTTCCCTATTCTGACTTTGATCCAAATTTTCTCCTCTTTCTACTTTTTCTCTTTTAGAGTGTCACACGAGCACTGATCTACTTGCACAAGCTGGAAACACAGAGGTTAAGTGGCCTTCTTTTTTGCTCATTCCTCTATCCACCTGGTCATGAAATGACAACAATTCTGCTATTAATACATCTAACAAGTCAGTCTACATTCATATCCTGTTGGCCACCATAAACTACCTGCCCTCCTCTGCACTGGTCCTCATTTTATTATACATAATCTTCTTTGTATACTTCCCCCCTGGTAATCATTCACGTTATCTTCTTAAAAACCCTTTAATGTTTCTTCCTCCTATAGGTCGATAAAGATGGCATCCCTTTGAACAGAAAGCTAGTTGAAATCAGGTCCAACTCCTCTCTCTCCAAGGCTCTCCTTGAGCTCTAGGCACCAGTCATACAGAACTGTTTGTCTTTCTCCAAGCTTTGTACTTCTGGTCATGCCTGTGTATGTCTATGTGGGTCACACCTACATACATGCCAGGCTATGTGTAGGTAATTGTCCCATTCCAGAAGGCCCTTTTACCTGTTTTCTGACTGCTGTACTTCGAGCCATCAAAGTCTCAGCCACTACTTCCTCTGGGAAAACCTCCCTAACTGTTTCAATCTGAGTCGACCTTTATGAACACGCAAGTATGGCGCATGGACCACACTGGATTGCAACTGCTTGTTCACCACAAGCTCTGTGAGGGCAGAGGCTGTCTTCCCCTCCTTCCTCCCAGAACTCCAGATGCCACAGGGGTTCTAGCATGAAACAAAGGTCTAATAATTACTTATGAAATATTTACAAGAACCAAATTTTGAAGGGCTTTAAATATCACATTAAGGCGTTTTATTCTATAAATACAGCTTGAAACACAGGAGAGATGTAATCAAATCTATGGATGAGAGAGAAAACTTGGGTAGAGTAATGGGTGGGCTGAAGAGGAGGTGATTTTTTGTAAAGTAGGCAGAAATGTCTGGAGACACAATTATGGATTTATTGAGGTATTAGGTTGAAGAATGAGGATATAATTCATGTAATGTTTCATGTCAGGACTGAATTACATTCTGAACATACAGTAAGAAAAAAAAAAAGAACTGTTAGTCTGCTTCATATCCATGACATAACCTACCCAGTAATGCGATTATGATAATACATATTAGACAGAAAAGCATGATTACCACACTTAATATTAATTAAACAGATAAGAGACTTAAGCATTTATTCTAAAAATATTTCTAGTTTCTTATACTACTCTAATATGGCTGGGCCAATCATAAAATTATAGAAACCAAGTTGTAATTGTTTATACTGAGGCTGTAATTGTTTATATTGGAGCAATATATTCCACAGTTTATTTGACATCGTATATAGAAAACTTCTTAAGTTCTTCTACTTAGAGCCTTATGGTAGTGATGGTATTCTAAGAGTTGGTGAAACTGTTTATGAAGATGAGAATAAAATTAAAAATTGGCTTTTTTCTCTAAATTAGTGAAAGCAGATTACCAAATTTTCAATAATGAATCACTACATTAATACCCAGTATTTCTGCCAGAATTTCTTTTAACCTCATCTCCAATTTTCTCAGACATGTATTATAAGAATTTAATGTAAGGTCTGCTATAAAGATAAAATGGGAACAATTTACAGATAATCCCATGGTGTTTTCCAACATTTTATAACACAACCAAATTAAGAGACAATCCTTTGTTATTTCATAGAATTCAAACTTCTGAAAGAGTGAGCCCAAAAATATATATGACATGTACTTCCTTTAGGAAATGGATGGCATCACCGTGAAAGTTGAGCAGGGTCAATAAAAATTTTGTCACTTTACATTATCCAAGTTATCTGTCAGAACATATTTAAAATCCATAAGATTTTTTTTCTGTGAAGTAAGTACAATTAGGTATGTCAGATCTACTTTACACATTTAAGAGGAAAGAACAAAAAAACTTCAATCTTAAACTTTAGCATGGAATTATGATTATCACCATTATCTTCATTTAAGAGAAAAAACAGATTGTGGTGAGGAAGGAAAGGTTAAGATAACACATTAAAAATAAAATATGGCAAGAAAATGAACGGATTCTCCTAAATTACGTAACCTATGAGTGACTATACTAGGAATAGGGTAACTGCATTTCAAGGGGTCAACACTGAGTCTATTTCACTCTGTGAAAGGTTGTTTATGACAATCAATATTTCCACTCATTTTTGATGATCTTTTGTGTCCTCTGTGCCTCACATTAAATGCATAAACATGTATGATTTTTAATTTAGCCTTGTTAAAGTAATTTAGTTCAACCTTCACTGAGGAAATGCTGTTATTTGCAATGACAGCGAATGCTATTTGGCCTCTTAGGGCAAATGTGACTGTCAGCCTCACTGTCAGGTTTTGAGCTGACATAGTCAAGGAGTTCGTGGAGAGGGAGAATGGGGGAGGGAGGTTCCAGCTTCTAATGGCCCTGAGTGGTGTTGGGGGAGACTCGTTGCTTTAATATTTTTTTAAAGTTCATCATTTTTGATTCTGTGAAAAATTTCATTCTGCTCATCATTTAGGGTTGAAATCTCAGTAATCTTGTATTCTTCTGCTTTTCCATTCTCACCCATCCCATATCAGGTCATCCAAATGCCCTCACCCTACTTCAAATTTGTGTCATTTTACAACTGTATAGTTCCAATAGCATAATTGATCTTCAACTTTAGTTTCTGTGTGAGCAAAGCCACCAAAGAGATTACTGCCATCTTGTTCTTTTAAGTCTCATTTCTGATCATGTTTACACCCAAATTTTTAGTATATTATGTCCAAACTGATGTCCAAAATACTGTTCTCTTTCATAATTTCCTCAAGCTTTATAGCTTTCCTTTTAGTTATCAACACTCCCTTTACCCAGGCAAGTTCCACTCTTCCTCTTCATGCTATCCCTTTACCCATAATGCCCTCTCTATTCATTCTGGATGAGATGGTTGGATGCTCCCAACCATCTCCAGGATACATCTCCAAGATCAGTTCTCCACTCTGACTTCCTCTGGCCAGTTTACTCTGCTTAAAACCTAATGATAGTTCTGTTTCTCTACTCTTAGTTTGGCTTTTGTATCTAGAAAAAAATCCAGCCATTGTCAATGCAACAAGGAAAGTCACATGGCTGAATACTTTCCAGACGGCCCTGATATTTCCTTGAATTATGAATTGTATTTGGGCCATCTAACAACAGGGACTTTACTTCCTCTTAGATTCACTTAAGGAGGTGGGACTTATTGATTATATCTATCATTAATTTACAGTGGCTATGATAATATAGGCCACATAGGAGAAAATAATTTTTTTTTTCAGAAAATAATTTCTTAAGCTAGAAAAATCAATCTATATTTTTTTAGTAACTGAAAGAACAGGTGTATGTGTGTTTATGTGTGTGTGTGTGTATACTGTTCTACAAAGGTAATTGAAGTTCAAACAATTTCAGGAATGTATCAATATTGTTAAACTTCAAAAGTTGTATGTAATTTATTTAGTTGTTTATTTATTTAGTTGGTCTACTACTCCTCACTTCACTAAAGTATAAATTCCACAAGAGTAAAGATCTTGGCTGTCTTGTTTACTACTGTATCTTTAGTTTGGAATAGAGTCAAGTGTCTAGTAAACATCCAATACATATCTGTTGAATGAATGAATGCAACCCTAGTATTTAGCAGAGTATATGGTATTTACTAAGCAACCAATAAATACTAATTAAATTAAAAAAATAACAAGTGACAAACATTAAGAAACAGTATAAGGCCAATATTAGGAACATGTGAATGTCTTGTATATCCTTTTAGACATCCCTATCATTATTATGACATTTGGAGATAAATTTGACTCAAGGAACTCCTTCTTAGGGAAAAAACTCGGACACCATGAGGGCCAGTGAAGTCCCAGGACAGTAGGGCTGCACATCACCTCAGCAGACCTTCCTTGTAGGGTTCAAAATAATGATCTGGGTTGAAAGAGAGGAGAGGAGAGAAGGTGAGTACAGTCTTCAGTGGCCAAGTGGCCAGTGCAGGAAACGTAAAGAACAAGTGGGCAGGCAGGACCTCGTAATTTGTGGGGGCTGAGTCAAAAGTGAAAATGCAGGGTCCTTTGTTCAAAGAGTAGCATTACAGAGCCATTGCAGGTAATAACATACAACACTGGTTCCACTCTCTGCCATCTCTCCCTTAACCTGCCATGGTGCTTTTTATTTTCTATTTAAGTAGGACTCACTTGCCATGGAAATACTCTGCCTGGAAGGTACAGACCCTGGCAGGTGTCCCAGCAGGCATGGCCCTTCACTACCAGGACTCCTGACAGATGCATGGGACCTGGAGGCACAGGGAAGGCCATCTCCCCTGCCCACTGCTGCTGTTCAACCCACAGTGGACCCATGAACACCCCCTCTAGTGACTGGAGTCTCCGCGCCTAGGTAATCTGGGTTGCTGCACCCAGAAGGGTGACAGAATCCCCACTGCTATCACCAGCCAGCAGGAATGCTGGGGCCAGTTCCTGTCCCAAAATACCCTGGAGCATGTGCTCCAGACTCCACCTCTCCCCAGGTCCTTCCCCAGGCCATGCAGAAGTCAAAGAGGGAATGGAGAAACCAGGGTCTTATCCCTGGGTGTCTGCCTAGCCAGCAGGCATGAGCAGTCACAGGAAGAAGATTCTGGCTGGAGCCCAGGGCACCAAGAAGCAACAGACAGGTAGCTCGGAGGGTGGCCAACCCATTCCAAGAAGGAGGACTGTGTGTGGGCCAGGCTCCAATCTGGCATGCACACTCCACTGCCCCATCTAACTTCACTTACAAGATAGAAATCCATGAAAGTTCTTAAGAATCTCAAGACTGGAGGGCCGAGGACTTATCCCCAAGAGTGGGACTTCTCTGAATGTGTCTGACTATGCTGGCCGTAGACCCGTGAGCCTGCCCAACAGCAGATGTCCTGAGGGACATAAAGTCAGGGGACTAGGTCTTCTGGCTGCTGACAGGACCATGAGGAGTGAAGCATGGGGATTCATTCTGGTGAAGTGAGTGGCCTCCACCACTGAAACACACTCAACCACAACCATTTCATCTCCATGTAGACATAAAACATGACGTGCTGTGGTGTCTGCCATGGTTTCCCTTGCAGATGAACTTCCTGTGGTTTCTATAACCCAGTGATGATAAAATAAATAAAAAGAAAAGATGTTCGAAAGATAGCCAAGCATTTGGTTCTGAGATTTAAAATTAAAATAATGAAGAAGATGAAAAAAGAGAGGAGAACAGAGCATCTTCACTGGGAAAGGCAATACTGATTTAATCATGGTTTTCTGGCATTTTAAAAGATGCCTGTTTTGTTCAGATCCACAGAACTACCACACCAGGTAGGGTGACACGAATGCTGCTTACAGGGTGGGACATCTCTTCAGTAGGGAGGCAGCCTTAACATTTGTTGAGTGCCAGCTGTGTGCTAGATACTCTATAAACATCACATCGATTTTCCAACCCATGTGATTTAAAGCAGACATTATCTTTATTTTTTCAGATAAAGAAATAAAGTTCAACAATCATTTTCTGTCCATTATTCCGGTCAAGGGCACATAGCTAATAAGTGGAGTGGCTGGTGAGGAGGTGGGGCAGAACAAAATCCATTTGGTATTTAACAGGTTTTCTTCCATGAGCACATAAAAGTTGCATAGTCAGAAAAAGACATAAAGAAAACAGAGAAAGAATAGGAACCATCTATTTCTACTGAGCAAGTTAGGTTTATGAAGAAACAGCAGGTAATATTCAAACTCCTTCATTAGACTGCTGTTATATTATTCATTCTTTTTTCCCTCACAAATCACTGAAGAGAATATTCGAGGAAGAAAATAAATCTCTTTTAGACCAATATACTTTCACCTTATATGGTTATATATGTAGAAGGAGAGCATTGCCCATAGCAGGAATAAATGCAGAGCTGATTATTATATAATTTAAGCAAATGTTTCCACACATATATTTTCACAAACACTATAAAAAGCTCAGAGTAAAAAATTCTGAAAATGCTTTAATTTATAATTTACTTATATTTTTCCCCCAAGGACTTTACCTGATTTTTAAATATTTAATTAGTATTCTTTTGACTCCTGAGTTTTTCTACTTAAAGTTATTTGGAGATCTTTTGTGTGTGTGTGTGTGTGTGTGTGTGTGTGTGTGTGATATGCAGGAATGTTTATTTTTAAAATCCTTGTCAAACTGACAAATGGAGAATAATTTAATTCTATTTTTTTAAAGGAAACAAGTCCATTTTGAAAGCTCTTCCTCAGTTACAATTCATAAACGATAGCATATTGGTTAAATTAAGGCAAAATTGTTTGAAGATACATATTATATTTTATATTTCTCTGAGCTGAAATCTCAAGTCACAAAAGTCTATTGAAAAGGTTTTATTAATTTCAAAATATTTAAACATCCACAGTTTGCTTAAAAATTTCAAATGAAGGATTTTGAAGGAGAGTCCATTTTTGAAAATAAAATTATAATATATTTTGCAAACAAATATATTTTGCAAATTCTGAAAAAACAATGCCTCAAAATAGTTCAAGGTTATTAGGGCAAATGGTAAAAAATTTTCCCACATGTAGGACATATTTACACACTAAAAATTTCTAAGATAAAAATTCAAATCTCTATGATTTATTGAATGCCAATTTTAGTTCATGTATTTTTATTAGAAATACCATAGGAAATTCATCAATCATTTAGTATTTATCTGTAACATTCTTGATTAACTAAATCTGTGGTTGTTTACCCCTCTTGTTACCATTTTGCTAGAATAACTAGGTATGGTGCTATCTGAAGTCAATATCAATTCTAAATGCATTAATTTGATTCATTTCTTAGGAGTAATAATAAAAAAGGCATGTAAGAAATAGGAGTTGTATTCATTTAACAGTTATTAATTATAGGCCCTATAATTTAATGTCTAAGTGATATTAAATAGTATTTCTACTCGTAAACCAACTACCTGCCTCTCTTACTCAAAGCATATATCATCAGGGTTCCTGAACAAACAGCCACGATGGAAAGGGAATCCCTGTGGAAGAACAAGAAATAAAGCACAGGAAGGATTAACCTTCAGCCTCCCTTGCTTTTATCTCTAGCATGCCTCAAAACCAAACAGAGAATGCCTAACCATTAAAAAAGATTAAAGGTGTTAATTAGACAAAGAGATAGAAACCTATCACCCTTATGTCAGGCAGAGCAGACTAAATTTTCTAATGAATTAAAATGTATACATGCATGTGGACACACACACACAGTATTTTGTCTCTACTGAAATTCCATTGATGGTGATATCAAATGTATATTTGTGAACCATTCTTGTTAAAACTGATGAAAACTTTTGGACAATAGTTTTATAGGTGCAGTCATTACCACTATTTCTATCAAAACGTTTAACATTCTGTAAGGAGATTAGAACAGTAACCAACCTTCATAACAACGAAAATCAGAATTGCTAATTCTTACATCTCCTTCAATTGAGCCCACTATGAAGTTAGTATCAGATTATGTGGAGCATCTTCTATTTTTATTTCAGAAGAAACAGAGAATATGTTAGTCACATCTATAAATTATGTGACATCTCAAGATGGATTCAAAGTCTTTTAATGTTAGTTGTTTGAAGAGAAAATTATTGTTCAAGATAAAATTACCTTTAGTAAGTAATTTTGTCTCTTTATTATTAAAATAAAATGAAAAACACATATATTTTATATACCATACATGTGCTTATAGTATTAATGTATTTATACACACATATATACATATAAGTACATATAAATGTGTAAATATATACATATGTGTATATACATGTCTTTGTATGTACGTATATCCATGTGTGATATGTTATGAGTCTGTGTGTTTGTTTACACACACATAATATACACACACACATATTTTAGGTCCTATTATATAAAGATGCTCTCTCTCTCTCTCTCTCTCTCTTTCTCTCTCTGTATCTCGAATGTTAACTATTTTCATTTCACCATACTTTAAAGATATGAAAGACGATGAGGCTAGAAATCAAATTGAGTTCTGTGAAATAACAGCACTGAATAACAGCACATGTTTTTAGGCAGATGCTAAAAGAAATATTGAAAATATTACTTTGAAGGAACATGTTGAGCACAAGAGCCAGTAAAAGACCCAAGTAACAATTTCATATGACGGAGCTATATATACATGTCACGTATACGTTATACATAAGTGCATATGTGGGTGTGCTGCTCCCTTAGAAGGAGGTAATCACATTAGATGAGCTCATGGCCCATCTCGGAGACTGCCTCCTGTCCATCGAGCTCAGAAGTCAGCTTTGTTCTCAGCAGGATGTGGACAGTGCAATGACAGTGCTGCCTAAACTGGTCACAGTTCTGGATGCTGATGTGTGAGTCACAGGTGTCTCTGACTCTGAGAATCAGAGGGCAGTGTCTTTGACCTCTTAGGCATGCCCAGCTTGTCGATCCAGAGTTCTGAGGATGTGACTGCAAATGGGAAAATGAATTACAACCAGCTGGTAGAGAAGGTCACTTGCAAGCACTCCAGCAATGCCAATCTCCTGACAGGAGGTCTGATCACCAGGCAGCTCCAGGAGACCAGCAGGACGCAGCTGACCCACCATGGTCTGTGTGACCCAATGGCAGCTGCCAAGGAGAGTGAGCTCAGTGTCTTTTTCTGAAACAATCGCTTCAGCACTATGCCTTAGCACAAGAGTCAGTTGTACCTACTTACTGGTCACCAACCAGGGCTGCCCACTGGAGGAGCATGCGTGGGGGACAGCCTGCACAGTGGGGATGAAGACTCTACTTCTGTGTCTCTGACTTTCACTCCCATCACTCCCTGAGCTGGGAGCCTGGAGCAGAAGGTGGGAGCAGGTCCCCAAAAAGCAGGCCAGGCAGACCAGGACTGCTGATCGTTTTGTAGCTGCCATGGAGGTGGCCACACGGCACGTCGGATTTTCACAAACTGGAGTGGACCCCACAATTTCAGCAAAAGGAGCACCACCAAGAAGAAACCATCGTGGGCCCTATTACCTCGGAGGGAGGGGCTCCTGCCAGGACACGTCACCAGGCAGCATTGCGGAAGCCAAGGCGAAGGTCAGACGGCCTTCTCCGGCAGCCCCACCCGGTGCCAAACCTCCCTGCCTCTTCTCTCAGAGGCTGTGGCTATTTTGCCTCCTCTCCCCATTCAACCTCTGAGCTATGCAAAGTAACACTCAGAGTCTGCTGGGGATCAGAGCAGGCAGTCAAGGCTAAGATCAGATTCGGCCACGGCCTTGCGCTCATGTGCCTTCTCTTTCTCCCAGTCATCCAGGACAACACTGGGGTTGGTGGGGTGCATATTTCTGATACCCACCTTTTCTCCCCAAGCAGAGTCACACTAATTATACAGGCTCCAGGGCAAGGAACCTCCCAGAATGCATCTCTCCTACTTCCCACCGCTGACTGGCTGGGTACCCCCGGCTACCCAGCAGCAAGACTGTCTCTGTGTCAGGGGTGCACCTGGGTTTCTATCTCCATTGTTTGTAATGCCTTCCTATGGGTTTGGAACTAAAGCTTCTGTCCTGGGAGGGAAAAATGCTACATGTAAGGTAAAACTAATACACATATAATACTATAAATTATAATAGCTCATTTACTCGTTAAGATCTGGGATATTATTTACTGATGATAAAATACAATAAACTTATGACTTCTGATTTATTATTAAAGGCTTTACCTTTTTTGGTCAATTTTTACTATGTATCAGCCTTTTCTATAAATTGCCAAAATTCCATGTCATTTGATACAGGCAATCTTATTCAACAACTTAAATTTGCATTTCTTCATCTTCATTCCATATAATGTTACATAATACTATTTATTGAGCTCTGCATAACAATTGCTTTATTATGAATGGTAATTCTAACTTGATGATTTACTCTTTCTCATCACACGGTATTCACAACAATATTAGATCATATCAAATAATTAGAAAAACAGCAACAAAACACAGCACAAATATAGCTAGATTTTTTCAATAGTATTTTAAATATTTGGATTATTGGTTGTATGTTTGCTTCTGATACAAAATGATATGCTTTGAAATAAACAAATATCTTCACTGGTAGTATATGACTCGAGTTTTAAGAAGCTGGAAGGAATCACAGAGAACCTTGGGTGTGTCACCTGTGCCCCACAGAATATGAAAAATGAAGAGAAAATCATTTAACCCCTGCAGGTAATACAAATGCCGTATTCTTTTATTATTTCCTATCACTGTTGTTACATGCTACTCCACAGAGAATTGTTGGATAGGTATGAGAATGTCAACAATTCCTAAATAGATTTTAAAGAAAAGAAGTACTTAGTCTAGGGATAGTTATTGTGACAGAAATGCAAAGTAAATTTAAATGGAGGCATTATAAACACTCCCAAATCACAGACTGTAAGACATATGCAAACAGAATTTCTAAAATGACTAGGAAATATCTAAAAGTACTAGGAAATTAGCAGTGTAAAAATTGATAGTATTGCATATTGAACGTGACAGGGGAAAAATACTCTTGTTCACTGCCAGTTCAATTGTAAGTTTGAACCACATGTCTAGAGAAAAAAAACCTTAAAAATCATTTTCCCTTTAACTCTGGACTTTATGCCTAGAAATTTATTTGCAGTTATAATTATACATAAAATTAAAGATGTACACTAACATTTAGGAGGCCCAGATGTGCATCAAATTGTTGTTTATAATAGCAAAACTATAGAAACAAACCAAATATTCAATAATAGAGTTGGTCAAATAAATTATGATATATACATATAAATAAACATAGGCAAGTATTTATAATTATGTTGTATAAATGTTACTGAAATATAAATACTTTAAGGAATATGCCAGAAAAATTATTATAATATATAATTCAGTAAAATAAAAATAGATAAGATAATATGACCCACGTGATCCTATTTTTGTTTCTATAAATTTGAATACACATATTCAACATAAGAATATTAATATTAGTAATCACTTTGTGGTGAAATTTTATTCTCCTATGGTTATGTGAATCTCCTTGTTGCTCATTTGTATTTCTAAATTTCTATAACCCTCAGTTAATAAAATACTGACAATGACAATAAGAGCTAACGCTTATTAAATGCATGGTACCTCAAGGGTTGAATTATTCCATTTAACCTTCACAAAATCTCAAGGCAGTAAGTGCCATTCCTATCATCTTTTTTATAAATGAGGAAACTGAGGCACAGAGAAATACAGCAGTGCATGCATAATTACACAGCTAGTCAGTAGCAGAACTGATATTCTAACCAAGTTTGTCCGATTCTGGTGCCCAAGGTCTTAACACTTATACTTCAGCTTCAGTCCGTATTACTTAAAAAAGAAAAAAGCTAGCTACAAAATTAAAGACAGCAAATGCCATTATAATGATGTATGTTAGATGATTTTGCTAAATAAAAAGCAAAAGAGAATATGATTTGGATATTAATTCAATTAATTATATTGACAATACTTTAAAAAATATTTTAGATCACTTCCCTTATTTGAACTCAAATAATCCAAGGAGTTTTACTTAATTATTTTAAATAATTTTTTTTTGCTGTTCTAGCATGGTATGGGGCACTCAGCGAGATGACTAATGAATTGGTATTGTTATAAGCTGAAAAGTAATTACCATGAATTTGACAAATTTCTTAGCTCATCACCTTACACATTTACACCATCAGGTCAACATTGGGTGCAGAATTCAGTTCACTCTTTCAATAACATTAAAGCCCTTGATGATCAGAATCTTTGTGCGGTGTAAATTTAGTATGCATATCTCTGCACTAATGGTGGTCACTGCAGACGCACACTGGCACCCAGATTCTGCTGACTTTTATTGGGGACAGCTCCTCTAATCTACCATAGCTGTGATCACTGGAACCTGATGGAGCAGGGAGATTTCGTTACACTTGAACTCACTGTCTTGCCCTGAGCTTTTGACTGCTTTAAGGGCTAATGCTCAGTTAGTCAGGCCTTCAAGCTAGTGATCTGACATTCTGAAATGATAATTAAAGTACAGCAGGCACTCTCATTTTAATACGCTTACTTTCATCCTGTAGAGAGAACCTCAGCTGATCCAAACCCATGAGAAATATGCTTGTGTTTCTCGTCTCCCTTTTATCTGTCTCTGACTCTTGTTTCCAATCTAGACATAACTCATGAAAATAAAAGCTAAATAGTTTTCACTATTTAGTGATTGTGAAGTCATTGTAAACTTCCTGATTTCCCTAGCAAGAGACGGAAAATAAAATATACAAAACCTACTAAGTCTCAGACCTGTGTTTGGCAGTTCATTTTAGTTTGACAATAATGTACAATTGGTAGTATTTTGCTTCACACATATGAAAAAAATACAGCCCTTTAAGTAATGTATAGAAGATGTTTTTAAGTGAACATTTGTCTGGTATTGTCTGTCCTTCACTTAGCAGCCAACTACTTGAGAGAGCAGTTCCCATTCACTGATTTTATTTCACTTCCCACTTCTCAACTCATGATGTTTTGGCTTCTACGTTCACTCTCATGAAGATGGTTCTCAAAAGCTCATGGTTTCCGGGCACATTGGTGACATTGGTTAAGAAGTTCAGTGATTCTTCTTAATTCTTGTTTTGGTTGAGATATGATCGCTCTCTAGAAGAGAGCACCATTGGTAACTGCTGCCTTCTTGAAGCATTTGTTTCCCTGGCATCTGGGCTACCAGGTAGGTTTGTGTCTTACTTTCTAGCTGCTTCTTCCAAGTCTTCATTTTAAAATTCCTCTGCTCCATCATGCCTTGAATCTGACTGCATCTCATCTGTCTGTTTTCTTCCCTCCATTCCTTTCCTTTCCTTCACTTCTTATCTATCTATCACCTATCTATCTATCTATCTATCTATCTATCTATCTATCTACCTATCTATCTCCCTTTTTTCTGGTCAATCTCATCCTCTTTTATGACTTCATTTATCTGTGCCTACATAAATAACACCCATACCTGCATTTATAGCCTAAGTCCTACTGAGAACATCAAACCCTCATATCTAAGTGGGCATCTCCATGTGGATTTTCCATATTCAACTACAATTCAACTCATCATCAAACTGAACTCATATTCTTTCCTTCTAAAATCTTTTTCTCTAGCATGTCACTCCCTGTGGATTCTTCTACTATTTATCAAGTTACATAAAACAGAATGGAGGGAATTAGTTTTTACTCTTTGGTCTCGCTCCAAAATCATTCAACTACTAATTCTGATGAATTATTAAATACTCCTACAATTTTTCAATGGCATCCAATGACTTTCTATGTTCTTCTGCAGCCACAGTGATGTTTCTAAACTTCTAAGCAGTATAATGGCATTCTTCTGCTTAAAATTCTTCATGAGTTTCACGTTGCTCTTAGGATCAAATCCTTAGCTGTCTAGACTGTCTGTGTATTGTGTCTTCCTACTAGGTCTCAGAGCAACTTTTCCATTCCCATCCTCATTTTCCCAAATACTTTTGCATTGCTCAAGCTATGTTCTAGTCATCTATATATCTAAATGCAAACATCAATGGGAAAATAAATCTTCCTTAACCTCCAAGCTTAGATTAGGGATTGGTTATATTTGGCCCCAGTAGACCACAACTCTACTAAGATAAAGATGGTATACTGTACTTCAATGGCTAGCAAATAGTAATCACTCAATCAATATTTAATGGCTGATTGACTGGCTGTCCAATGATAAATTGGGTGGGGCAATAGTTTGTTTCATATGTGGATGGCAGGTAAGACTGTTCATTGAGAAAAATGTTCTCTTCCACAGAAATCTTTTCATTGAATATTTGAATTTAAATGTTGAAACAACCTGCCATATGACAGAAACTTGGCAATGATGTAAGCTGGCTCAACTGAGACATATTATTTAGTATGAGCGCCAACATTTAGAAAATTGAATATCCTTCAGAAATCTTTTAATTAGGTAGCCTCTTTTTTTGTTTTCTATGATATTGCACATCCTGTCACTAATAGAAATTAACTTGGATTCCATTTGGAAAGTACACTGGTAATTATTCTCACTTCTCAAATAAATGCAGCAAAGAGGAGAGTAGAGAAGTTTCATTTTAAAATTGAAGTTGGGATAACTCCAAAAATCCTGAACATTTATTACAGGCCAATAAACTATGTCATCTCAAAAGATTACAACCAGGATGGAGTGCCTTGTCAGCTATTTTTTACTTCCCAGGCACCAATAAAACCTCTTTCAGTCATGGTAAGCTGTCACCAACCTACAATCTTCCCTTATTCTAATCTAGGGTCGCTTAAGCATTCATGGCTGAACTTCAAGCATTTTATAAAGCCCCCAAAATTGTTTTGAAAATTGCATGTGTGTGTAGGCATTTATTTGCTGCAGGGTAAAAACTTTTCATTGGGCTTCTCAAATAGATTCATGACTCCAAAGAAATGAACAACTACTGGTAATCATTTTATAGGTAAAAGAAAAAAGTTATAATTCACTTAAATATTACAATACATGAAAAGGTCATCTTGGGGAGAGAATAAAGTTAGACATTTGTTGAATCAGTTAAATTAAAATTAAATTTAAATTTAAGATAAAATAGTTGTATTTTAATTTATCTCCCTGCACACTGAATTATAATCTAGAAATAATGGAAATAAGGAATAGTACCTTTGGAATTTTAATATTTGTGTGCAAGTCAAGGACACAGAAATGACCCTGCTGTATAGTCTTTTTTTTAAAACATATTTATTAAATCTGTTGGGGTGACATCTTATTTTGCTTACTAAAACAAAAATACTTGCAGAATACTGCAAGTGTCCTTCTATTAGCCCCTCAACAGTAGTTTTCTAGTACTTTGTCTAGATAGGACCTTAATCCATTCTTCACCTTCTTTGCTGCTAAGTAAATCCCTCACATCTTTTTCATCAGTGTCTCTAGTCCTATGTGTCTTGGCAGAATTAATATTCCATTTGTTCTTAGGACCTAAGGCTCACTGATTGAGTTAAGAGTCTATTTAGACTTTAGAATCAAATGAGCAGAGAAGTAATTAAGGATTTAAAAAGTTCTCCTGAAATACCAAAATAATTTATTTCAAACATGAATAGCATTTGCTGTAAGACATTGTGCCTCAAATCTTAGCAAATCCCCTAAACTGAAGAGACAATGACACAGATCAGCTAAAATGCCTGGAATACCAGAGTCCTCCCAAAAAGAAAATACCCATTTTAAATTATATTTTAATAATTTGTTATTAGAATATTTATTTTCATTCCAAATAAATGCCTAGAAATGACTTAGTAATAAAATTCTATCCTAGACATGATTGTGCGTAGGGGCTTTCTAGTTGGTAAAGTTGTAGCACATTATTTTGGTTGGTATTTCAAATAATAGTTTGGCTACACCCTTGTAAATATAAAAAAAAAATTATTAAGAGAAAGATGAAAGCATATACCCATCCACTGGGGACAGTTTCATTTTTGCTGACTCCATTCCGGATCACTATCGCGGAACTCCAGGGCAGAGCCAGAAGGAGTCACAGAAAGCTGTCTTAGGATGACCTCATGCTTTTGGCTGACTTTCATGCAAATGACGTTGATCATGTCCCCGAACACCAATAACATATTTTCACATGGTCCTGCTGAGTGCTATGGGATAACTCTGATTCTAAGTCCAAAAAAGAAGAAAAAAAAATACTAAGAATATGGTAGGTTTTGAGAAGTGGGGAGAAGGGAACAAGTGTGCGCGCGCACGCACACACACACACACACACACACAAACTACAGAGTGCCCTGGTGGAGGACTGATATTAAATCCAAAACTTAAGTTAAATTAGAAAATGTCTCTTTATACTTCTATGAAGTTTTTACACTATATTCTTTTGCCTAACTCAGCAGAGAGATTCATACCCATGGGTGTTTTGGGATAATCCTCTATATCACTGAATATCTTTTTCTGCTGGAATTATTGTGTTACTTTTGTGATGACCAGAGAAAAAAGTACATATTACCAGAAATAAGATGAACCCAGTGCATAAAAGAAACCAAGGTTTTAGAGATGGCTAAACAAGGGTATTAAGTAACATAATTTCTATTTAAAGTCTAGAATTTCATGGAAACTTAAAAAAACAGGAGTAGCATGAGCTCTTCTAAAGGAAGGTTTTTCAAGAAACATAAAACTTCATTTTTAATGTTTCAATTAACCAGGTTAGCCTGCAATCCAAAATTAAACGAATTGTTTTGAATATAAGAACGATTCAGTCCAGAAAGTGAAACCAAGCAATCTACAGGGGCCATGATGGAAGGAAGACTAGGGATTAATTATGCATCAGATTTTATGGGCATTTGTGTGCACTCAGATAACAACACCTCTAGGTGTGTCATTTTTAAAGATGCAGGATAATTAGTAAGGCACATACACTCAGGCATTCACACACAGAGACAGATGTGCTGGGTCGTCAGAATGATCTAGAGTCTGTTGACCTCCATACCATGCCAGGGCCTTCAAATATTGATTCAGTTTAGTCTTTCTTTACTAAAATGAAATATATACTTGGTGTTACACTAAGGTCTGGGCTGTGGATGCACTTCTGTAAATTGAAATAATAAATTAAATACATTTTCTTTTAGTTACAATTGGATAGAAAGGTGGCTACTTTCCAGTAGAAAATGTCAGTGCTGTGTATTTTCGCTTCTTTCTTAAGTTGAAACAGGTTGTAGGACATTTGAAAAATGCTGACTACATTCTTCAATTCTTGGGACCATTGATCTAGAGTTTGCTAATGCTCATATACAATTTATGGCCTATCATTACAGTTCCTGATATCTGCAACAAGTTGACCCATCAAAAGAATGAAGAGAAAATGATGAATCAGAAAAACCCATTTCATCATTTGTAGCCCATCTAAATAGAGCCTAATGCAAAGAGAAGAAATATCTAGATGTACCTAAAGGCTTTGAGTAACTGAGATTGTTTTCGTTTGTTTTTTTAACCCTATCTTTCTCTTCCCGTTCTAGTAGAGTTAATATTTTGTTTAGCCATTGATATGGGATTAAAGATGCTTTCACACTGTAAATAACTTTAAAATCTTTTATTTAAAACTACTACCAACAGTTGTCCTTTGCCCTTCTATTGAATTTATGAAATAAATGACTCAGAGAGGGAAAGAAGCAATGCAATCAGGGCCAACGGTTCCCCAAAGTGGTTCTTAGATCAGGGCTGATTCACCATGTTTTCATTGGCCCATGACAAATGGAAAGAAATAAAAATGATGTCCTAACCTTTCCTTAAAGTTAAATTTATGCATAGTAAAAGACTATCCTCTATTATGAGATTATGTCTATTCTACTTTACTGTGGAAACATTGTTACATTTATAAAATGGTAATGGTAGATTGCATTACGTATTTATTTCTATTTAAAATACTAAAAACATTGAACAATAAAGAAGTATTTCTTCTGTATAGCTAAATGTGCTTCTATCTATTAATAACTATAGTTACACATTTCATTCTTTTCTGTTAAGCCATGTAAACAAATATAATCTTGCTTCAAAAGAAAGGGACAAAATCAAAACAAAGATAATGCCCCCAAAAGCCTTCACCAGGTTGAATTTTTCTAGTTTTACCAAAACTTTCCAATTACATTGCACACTAGTGACCTTCCAAAATGCATTACTGAAAAATAGACATAATACTCCAAATGTGGTCCTACCAATATAGTTACCCCATTACATTCTGCTCTGCATTTATTAATGCAGATCATATTACTCTAATAATTTAAACAACATCTATGCCTGCTCTCCTAAGCTGCTACTAAGTTGCACAACCTCCCCTTTCAGAACACCTTCTTGAGCATGCGGACAACAAACACTCAGTTTAATTCAATAAAAGTTACTTAATCCTCAAACACCGTGCACAGGCACTAGCGATACCAAGAGAAACCTTCATCGTCTAGGAGAAGAATTCTAAACACACTATTTCAGTGTGGTCAGGGTCATGATAGAGGTATATCCAATGTGCTTCAGAAGCAGATGAAGGGGTGGGAGGGAGTTGAGGTCCCAGGCACATAATGAGATCTGATTTTTCACCTCCTTTGTTCTCAAATAGTGTAAGGAGTCTCTCTGGCTAATAAACCATCTTAGAAGGAAAAGAAGACATGGTATGAAGAAATAAGCAAAATCTATAATTGACACCCTAACTGAATTGTATTAAATGACATATGAGGGCTGTCCGGAAAGTATCCAACCAAAGGCTGGATTTTTTCAATACAGCCCTTCGTATAATTGATGGCCATTTTAAACAATGACAAAAATATTTTTAGTTCATTAGTCTTTCTTACATCAACAATATCATACTATCTGCATATCTTTCCCACTCTGTCCAGAAAGTTTATAGTTTTGTAAAATGGAATTAAAAATCATGAAAGAACTACATATGTCTTTCACATGCATATTTATTTTGTATTTATGGAGTTACCTATTATAGATATGCTCACTAACTTGTACAAGCGCCCACACTTGCTGTGGTGGCTTTTATTACAATCCTCTAGTAAAGGAGTTTCCCATATACAGAATTCTACAACAAAAAATTCATGGGGAGCTCCATAAAGATGACTTGAGAGCTGTGTCTACAAAGCTGTCTTTGACCTTTGTGAAATTCACTGAAGTCATCCTTACTCCGCTCATTTAACACAGCTCAATACAATGTCTTTCTTGGATCAACCATTTTGAACTGCTGGCTTTTTGCCTTCTCTTATAATGTAAGTTCTCTTAACCTTTTCTCCTGAAAATTAAGAAAAGAGTATCAAACCAAAGAATTTCTTAGATGCAGTATACTTAAGTCCTAGCAGTGACTGCCACTTGAATTCAGGTGAAGCTTATCTTCTGAGGACCTCAAAGTCTCTATAAAATCTCAATGACCTCTGAATATCACTATCAGAAGATGGAACCTGGACACCGTTAGTCCTGTGGTCATTGTTATCCCAATCTGTGAGAGCTTAATTGATTGTCACAGGATGCAGAGATCAGGGCAAAAAATAAAATATTAAAGGAAAACTTTTAAAAATTATATCCCTATTCATATGAGAAATTATCTCTTTTTCCCTGTGATTTGTAGAAGGACTCTGAAATTCCCATATCTGGTCCCGTGCATTAATTAATTGATTTACTTATTCATATTTGATATGAAATACCTAAAACTGTGATGGAATAGTATCAATTTTTTGTTAAAGGTTTTGATTCCTTTTAAAATAAAATTAATAACAATAAAAGGTAGGAAAATTGAACCACTCAGGCCATTAAAGACATTTTAATTTTCTTGAGGAATAATCTTAATTTACTCTTAATCTGCTTTGGACAGAGGCAAATTTAAAAGTACAATGGCATCTAAAATATCAACACCAAATTGGAGAAATCATTTTGGTCTTTTGTTGAGAGTAAGTTTTAAAATGATAACACCCAAACCTCCTCTACAAACCATCCCCATCCAAAAAAAAAAAATCAGATCATCTATATTCAATTGCCGATATCTTCTATTATAGATAATGTTGACTACTGTTATTTTAGTTTTTTACCTAAATATTTTTTTAACAAGCACTTTTGCTTTCTTCTGGGATATGTTGAAAAATACATTTTAAGCGATATATCTCCTGACTATGATTCCATTTATAGCAAAACAATAAAAGCAGTTAGTATTGTGATGGTGTTAATATATTCATGCAATACATTGTTAGACATATGGGGATTCAGGTTTTTTTCATGCTTGTGGAGTTTAAAAAGAAACTTTCAGACAGGCATTTTACGTACATAAAATATAGCATTCAAATAGGGACAATGTATGAAAACATCAATACTTGTCAGCTGTGTGCTGTCAGCAAAGATGAGTTTTCAATGTGTGGTATTTTAGACTTCATTATATTGTCCTATGGAGCATTCCCAAAAAAATAGCAGGTAAAAAATCAGGAGCATTCAAATGAAATGATACTCAAGGGGGTAAAGGGTTTTTTTTCCCCTCAAATTGTCTCTATTGACAGAGTTGACTTCACTTTGCCATTGAACTGTGACAAGGTGATTATTTTTAAAAACCAAAATATGGTGCATAATACATTTTAGCCTGAAGCTAGAAGTTAAGTGAATATTCATTCCTTTTTTTTTTTTTTGCTCTTCTATGAAAAAAAAAATGTGGCCAGAGTAGCAGTGTTAAACTTTATCGAGTGTATGGAGTTAATGAATGATGCTTAAGTGAAATCATTTTTCACAAAGGGGAATGCTTTTTGTCTTTACTCCAAGGTTTTGTTGAAAAGAAAGATATTATAGTTTTTATTCACAGTAACCTTAATGTCAAATTATCAGGAAAAAAGTTATGAATTTAAATATAGTGAAATATATCGCATCCACAAACAGAATACACATACATAAAACAGACAAAGTTAAGTGCATCTTGTCAGCAGATATGTGACCATGTAGCCAGAAATTTGTACTAAGAATTTTAGACTAGCTTAATTTCATTTTAAGTTCTGGCTCTGTAAAATCCTCCATGAAATGGAATGGATCTAGTGTTTCTTTGTGTCACTTCAGCAAATGACCAGAATTACAGTCAGTAGAATGACTTGGTCAAGGTCAGGCAATAAGTCAATGGACAAGCTCACTACTTCCCGCCATAATTTTCATGTGTTACTCGTCAGGCCAGGCTTCCAAACACAGATAGAGTTTTTGATAACTTTTTTAAGAAGAGCTAATTCACAAAGTTGATCTGGTCAAAATTTTAGTGAATTAGATAGGCCCTCAGGGACATAATGTTCTTGTTGGTCTGGATTTTTGCTTAGCCTAGTACCTTACTCTTTCTTTTTAAAGTAGCTTATTCTTTAGAAAATAACTTTTTCATACAAGTCTACAGGCTGGAGCACACAAGTCTTCGATAACATAAATTTGGGTTATTGTCCTCATTACTTTTATCCACCAGGTCAAAAGGAGCAAAATTCACATCCTTTGAAATACTGTCAAAGAAAAATGAAGATGGGTGAATGATAAGGGATTCTTTACTTCAATCAAGATAAAAATATCAGGTATCATTTCCAAAACTTCCTTTAAGCAACATGATAACAGGTTTTCTTCTGGACACCCCAAATGTCAGCCCTACCTGTGTCATCCTTCGTCACAGTACAGTGATGCTGCTTTCATGATTTATGGTTCACCTCTGACTTTGGCCATAGAAATGTGCTTCCTGAAACCATCATTCTTTCATAAGGAGGAGCAGTTATAACAAAGTTCTTATCATTATGTGAACTGAATTGGTAAGCAATTCTTTTCTTGTTTTTTTATTACTATTACTTATTTTATAGTATTTTAAATAGAATATCAGAAAAAAACAAACAACAAAACATACTTTGATTCTATATCAAAATTCACATTTTAATGATGATTTAAGTAATTTCTTCATGGAATCCTTTGTAAAATTCTACTTCTGAAGGATTTGTTTATCTTTTCATGATATCACCAAAGCAAAATTGGCTGGCTACATATAGTTTAATAGACACCAGAGGGAAGAAAAAAAATAAAAATTTGAAATGCTAGTTATGCTTAACAAAGATGTTTTAAGATTTTATTTATTAAAACCTTATTAAATTCAAGTTTACTTAAATAATATCAAAATTAAGTTAATGTTTTTATTTTGTTTCCTTTTTCTGAACTGTCTTTAAGGCTGAAATAAGATTAGAAAAACTGTAAATAATTTAAAGGGTCATACTGATTTTTAAGAACTTCTATAGCATACATTAACAAACATTAATATTCCAACTACAAGTGGGTAATGTCATAATATTACTTGGGGTTAAGGCAAGCTCAGTTTACACCATAGTCCAATGTGCGTCCAAGAAGGCAGGGCCTGACCGTAAAAGAAAATATTGATGAATTTGACCTTATAAAAATCAACAGTCTATACAGGAAAAATAGAAACTCTAAACGAAGTAAAAAATCTCAACTTGGAAAAATTTTGCAAATCATGTCATAGAAAAAGAATCAACTTCCTAATACATAGGTTGATTCTTACAAAGTGATAAGAAAAACCAACCACTCAATAGAAAAAAAAATGTGTAAATGGTCCAACAGAAGAAAAAACATACAATTTTACCCACAATTAGAGAAATGCAAATTCAAGCTATCCTGAGATGCCATTCTTAAAACTACTAATCTGACAAAGATTAAGAATTTAATAACATACTGCATTGGGAAGGGTACAGGCAGCACAGATCCTCTTTTACTTGGATAGTCTAAGTTCAAATTGCTGAAATCCATATAAAATACAATTTGGCAATATACATCAAAATTAGAAACTCACCATCTTTAGAGCTAGCAATTCTGCTATTCTAAGAATGTATGCTATAGAGCAACTTGATAACATTCAAATAATACACAAGTATATCCATGACAGAATATTTTCTACTGGGAAAACAGAAACAATGTAAATTGGTCATCAACTGAAGACTGATTGGATAAATTATATCCAAAAAGTGGCATAAGGAAAAAATGAAATAAGAAAATTCTTTGTATATTGATATTGAATACTCAGAAATATATTAAGAAGAAAAGTAAGGCACAAAACTGTGTCTATAACATGTCACCTCTTGTATTATAAAGTGGGGGAGATTATATATTCACATTTTCTTATAAATACTTGTACGTGCCCAAGGTATCTTTGGAAGGATACAAACTAAAAGAATAACCTAGGTTCCCATGGGGAGGGTAACTGGATCATTAGGGAAGGAATAGGAAGGGGACTTTCCATTTAAAAAAAATTTAAACCATGTGACTATGTTGTTGTGATATTGTGATTTATAATAAAGAATATATGTTTGGTCTTTGCCTTCACTTCTGATACAGAGCTCCTAAAACCTTTGGAATTTCCTAAGTGATGAGAGCAGAAAAGCTGTCCTTAATGAAATGACTCTGGGAAAGCCCAGGTGACCTAAGGATGGGATCTGGTTGCCAATGGAGCCAACCGTGTGATTAGAGGGTAGGAACTTTCAGTCTCACCCCCATACCTCCTGAAGGGGAAAGGGGCTGGATATTGCATTCAATCCCCAGTGGTGAAAGATTTAATCAATTATGCCTATGTAATGAGGGCTTCATAAAACTCCAAATGGGTGGGGTTCAGAGTGCTTCCAGATTGGTGAACAAGTAAAGATTTGGGAAGAATAGCACGTTCTGTGAGCTTGGAAGCTCTGTAACCCTGCCCTACTCCTTGTTCTTTGCATCTCTTCCATCAGACTATTCCTGAGTTATATCCTTTTATAATAAATTTGTAACCTAGTAAATATGAAATATTTCTCTGAACCTCTGTAGCAAATTAATTGACCCCAGGAAGAGGTCACAGGAATCTCTGATTTATCAGAAACACAGGTAACGACCTGTAGTTGAGATGAGCATCTGAAGTGAGGGATGGTTTTGTGGGACTGAGTCTTTAACTTGTGGGATCTGACACTATCAACAGGTAGCTAATGTCAGAATTAAATTGAATGGTAGGACTTCCAGCTGCTATAGGAGAATTACTTGTTGGAGTTGGAAAACATACACATTGAAACTGGTGTGAGAATTAAAGTTATCTACTGAAAAACATTTAAAAACATCATTCAGGGTCTCCAGAAAAGATAAGATTAACCATGAGCCTAACAGACAACCTGTGAGCTTGCTGTTGAGAATGTAACATGAAAAAAAGACAAGATGAGTTTATTGATCCTCGATTAACCTTTCTCCTAAATCAGATAATAGAATCATAGCATTTTAGAACCAATAGCAACATTGAAGATACAGTGCCCATGTCAAAACAACCAAGAGAAGGAGAGTCCAAAATAATGAAGATAGTTTAACATTGCTCTGGAACAACACCAAGCGTAACAACATTTACGTCGTAGGAATACCAGTGTAAACTTGGTTGACTATTTGTCCCATTGGTATAATTTTATAATGAACAATCCCTCTGACATCAAAAAAGATGAGCAACATTGTGTGGACTTTCATTTGAACTGACAGAAATCATGCAGTTGTGGAGCATTGGCTGACTTCCATTGTGCTCTTTGATCCTTTGTCTCAGGGTCGTGTTGGTACACCCAGGTTTTATCACCAGGGATAACATGGCCCAAAACATCATCTTGCCTCTCCAAAAGGTCTTGGCAAACTTTGACTGTCCCTTGATTTTGTTTATCGGTGAGCTCCTTGGGGACCATTTTTGCACACACCCTTCTCGTGCCAGATTGTCAGCTAAGATTTTCCTAACTATTTCTCTAACAATGTTTACTTGGTCTGCTATGCTTCTTACAGCCAATGATTTTAACACACAGTTTGATGAATTTTTGCAAGGCTTTTTTTCAGTTCTGCTTATTATTGGACATGTTGACCTCTCTTCATCAGTGACACTTTCTCTCTCTTCTCAAAGAAACATTCAACCCACTTGTACACTGCTGTTTTCTTCAAGGCATTATCCCCATAAACTTGGACTAACATGTCCCTAATTTCACTTCTGCTCTTGCTAAGCTTAACAAGAAATTTAATATATGTTCATTGCTCTAATTCAAGCTCTGACATTTTTTCAATGGCACACAAAAACATACAACAACAATAATTAACACTCATTAAGACACCACCACACATTGACATGAACACAGCTGTGAGATGCAGATATACTAAGTTATGAAAACTTACTGAGTTGTTTGTATAGTGCTGCCAATATAAGAGTACAGTGGCAAGTTTGCAAATTTAATTGTCACCTTGTATTTACCCAAAAAAATGAAAAACAAACAAGCACAAAAAGACTAGAATGTTCACAGTTGCTTTATTAGTAACAAACACAAAGTGGAAATTCAGTGCCCAAATTGTGACATGTTCATACAATAGTGTAAAGAAAAAAATATTATTGATGAAGAAACACATGGATGAATCTTACAAACATGCTGAGTAAAAGAAGCCAGACACAAAAGCATGTATGTACTACATACTTCCATTTATGTAAAGTTCTAAAAAGTATGTACTGATCTATCAATAGTGATAGAAATGAGATCAACAGTGCCAGGGGAGGCTTGGAGGGGCTGCCCAGGCAAGGGCAACAGGGGCATGAAAAAAGTTTTGGGGATGACCATATGTACTATATCTTGATTAGAATGGTGGTTATATGGGTATATATACATATTAAAACTCACAAAACTATTCACTTCAAAATGAGTGCATTCAGTCTATTATAAGTCAGTTATAGCACAATAATACTGATTTAAAGAATCCAATAAATACTTCATTAATATTATCATTATCTAAAGCATTTGATAATGACTAGATAAGATGATATTCTGGGCTTTTAAAGATTGCCAACGTACTGTAAAATTGTACACCTGGAACCTATGTAATTCTTGCTAACCAATGTCACCCCAATAAGTCTAACAATAATAAATAAATAAATAAATAGATAGATAGATAGATAAAAGATTGCCAACAAAAAGTGTATATTTAGAAGAAAATGCAAATCAGTTATAAACTGGTGTGTTTGTTGAGGAAAAAATTCTGGTATTTTAAAGGTCTTCATATTTAGTGTAAAATCTTTTACTAAGTTGAAAGAATTATGAATGGTCCCTTCAGGGAGTTTTTATCTGTGGTTTTATACTTCTTCACATTAAATGAAGTGGAGCCACTGACACCCCATGCAGTTAACTGCATTACCTCTAAAAGGTGAAATGAGTCATTTGCTTTTTTTATCTGGCCTGTGGAAAATATCATCTTGTCACCATAATTTCTAGCTTGCAAAGAGGCAAAACTTTGTGGCTGATGCAATTTTAAATAAGTAAGGCAGTTAAAAACTATATTTTATATCATGATGTCCTAATAAAAAGTCTAATAATTAAATTGAAATTTCTATACCATTGCATTACTATATAATTTATCTTTGGCCTGATATGCTCCAAATATCTAAATTAATTTAGAATAGGAAGTGTGTTTGCTAAGTCTAGCACTATTCTAAAGTGGATAACATGAAAGAAGTTTAAGGTATGACCTCTTATGAAAGATAAGACTCGGTTAGTCATGATATCAACTGGCATCCCCACAAATATATACTCTTTCAAATTCAGTCTTACGTAACTCAACCCACATTATGGCCATCAAGGACCTTTATCATTTACTGCAGATTAATTTAACTTTAGGTGCCTTAAAGCTCAAAGTTTCAATAAACACAACAGTGTACCTGTGACAATACAGTGTAATCTTCAAATTTTAAACATTGGTTTTAGGAATCCTAAGAATTAAATGTTTCCATCGTATGTAATTCCCACATTCCTTTCCCCTTCCTCAGCAGGTCTGGTAAGGGTCCCCATGACCTCACGCAGATCTCTGCACTTTCCCTGAGATAGTTCCAGAGTACCTTGAGTTTTGATAACTCAGGAGAAGTCATTCTCTCTCAAAAGCGTTTCTCAAATCTCCCTCACTCTCCCATTTTGTGGTCACCAAGGCCTGTAAGTCTACCAAATATATTTGTCAATTAAATTGCACTTGTCTTCAATCACATTTCAACCTTTTCAAGCCCTTAATACTTCTTACATCAAATACCACATGTACTTCCCAATTAATGACTTTGTCGACTCTTTCTATTCAGTTCCTCTCACACAACCATCAAAACGTCACTTCAAATACGTGAAACTGATTATGTTGCCTCTCTTACAACCTGTAACGCTTCCTTGATGCCTTTATGATTAAGCCCACTTTCCTTAATATAATATTCAATGACTTTCACAATCAGATGTCAAACTATCTTTTGAGACTTGACTTCCAACGTCTGCTATCTCTCATTCCCTCCATTCTATAGACTCTCCATCTGTTATTTACCTATTTATTTACAATTGGTAACATTTGAACTCAATTTGGGTGCTGAGGTCATGAGTATTCGTTTTATTATTACTATTGGAAAAGTACACACAGATATATAAAACACAAATCTATATAAACTCCTAAATGTATATTACATAAATTCTACATTGTCAAATATTACATAATAAATTTATTAAAGACAGATGTATCCAGATACAACTAATAACATCCAATTTTATATTACTTACAAAAAGATGAACCCAAAACATATTGTCATAAGAAGTTTGGGAGTAAAAGGACAAAAACAATATACTTGGTAATTTCTAACTAAAAGAAAGCCTCTAATATATATGTATTATACACATCAAACAAAGCAAACTTAAATGCAAAGAAATTTATTAGTGATGAAAAGAGTCACGACAAACAGTAATTATCTATCTAAAAGGCATAAAAATTATGAATGTGTTGGAAGCTAAGAAAGATTTAGTCAACGTAACTTTATACAACCATTAAAATGACTTGTGCAATGAGCATATAAAATTTTTAAAATTGTTTACAACATTATGCTAACAGGAAAACTTCATAAAGTGCATATATATGGGGATTACATTAATGTAAAAGCAAAGCTTATACAAGGAAAATATTAGGAAGAAAGGGAAATTCAACTGCAGATGACTTACTCATTCCCTTCTGAATTTTCTGTATTTATCCAGTTTTCTTTGCACTTATAAAATGGAAATAGTCATTTCTTGAAGACCCATTAAGTACACTTACGCAATCAGTGTTCATTGAGTATCCCGTAGGCTTTGGGGAAAGAAAAAATACATGACCCACTATCTTATCATATTGTTGTATATCAGCCTTTGATTCTTTTTATTGCTGATGGCATTCCACTATATTAATATGAAATTACCACAATTGGTTTATGCATTCACACATTTCTGAACATTTGCATTGTCTCACTTTTTTTTTTGCTACTACGAACAAAGGCACTACAAGCATTCCCATACAAGTATTTTTGTGGACATATGTTGCTATTTCTTCCGTAAGTGCCTAGGAGGGTATTGCTGCCAAACTCTTTTCCAAAGTTCTTGAACCATTTTGTGCTCTTATCAGCCATGTATGAGTTCTAACTGCTTCACATTTTTTGTCAATATTGGCTATCAGTGCTTTTAATTTATTGACTCTATAGTGTATATTGCATTGTTATTGTGATTTCTGTATCTCTGATGGCTAAATCTTAAAACTTTTTTCCTATGTTCATTGTTTATTAGTACATTTTCTTTTTTGTGTGTGTGTCCACTGAAGTCTTTGCCCATTGCCTATTTTAAAAATTCTGTTGTTTGCCATTGTAGTTTTGAGTTTTAAGAATTTTCTACATCTTCGGGATATAAGTGATTCATCAGATACATGTTGTGGATATGACCTTTCTGGTTTTCTGCTTACTATTCATTTTCCTGATGGGTTTTCATTTTGATTAATCCTAATTTATAATTTTTATGTTAAAAACCTTTTGTAGCCTATTAAAACTTTGCTGGTCTAAGATGGTAAAATAGTCTCTTGTTTTCTTTAAGAGTACTTCTAGCTTTTATGCTTAAGTCTATAATTGATCTCAAATTAATGTATGGTGTGAAATAGGGGTTGAGGTTTATATATTCCAAACTGATATCCAGTTTTTGCAGTGCCATTTGTTAGAAAGATTCTCCTTTCTCTCACTGAGTTACTCTTCAACCTTCGTCAAAATCCATTGTGGGAGTTCCCTGGTGGTGTAGTGGCTTAAGGCTTCGGCGTTGGCGCTGTCAGCACTGCGGCCTGGGTTCGATTCCCAGTCAGGGAGCTGCCCACATACCAAAAAGCAAAAAAAAAAAAAAAAAATCCATTGACTCTTCAAATATTTTATCTATTTCTGAGCTCTACATTTTCTTTTACTAATCTATAGTTTTTGTCCTTGTATTAATATCATATTTTAAAATTAATGTATGTGTTAGTTTCCTATTGTTGCAAAAAATTACCACAAAATTAGTGGCTTAAAATAATATGAGTTTACTCTCTTACAGCTCTGAAGGCAAGAAGTGTATAAAATGGGTCTTACTGGGCTAAATCAAGGTGTCAACAGTGCTACCTTCCTTCTGGAGGCTATGAAGGAGAATTTGTTTCCTTGCTTTTTCCAGTTCACAAAGGCTACCTGCGTTCCGTGGCTTGTGGCCTCCCAGCAATAACGTCACTCTAGCCTCTGCTTCTGTAATCATGTCTCTCACTCTGAGACTCCTTATCCTTCCTATATGGACTATCATGATTGCATTGGGCCCACCCAAAGCAATCTACAGATTCCATATTAGCCCTGTCCAAGTACCAAGTGCATATTTGTATGGAGCCACAAAAGAATATGCATGGTCAAAGAAACCTAAGTGTTCATTGATAGATGAATAATAAAGACGTGATATGTATGTATATATACAAAGGCTGTCCAGATAGTATCCAGCCATGTAATAGAAAAAATAGAGGCATTTATGGCTGGATTTTTTTCCAGACAGCCCTCACATATGTGTATATGTTTACATACACACATATATATGGGAATATTAGCCATAAAAAAAGAAATATTTCCATTTGTGACAACATGAATGGACCTAGAGTGTATTATACTAAGTGAAAAAAAGTTAGGCAGAGAAAGACAAATACTGTATGATTTCATTTATATGTAGAATCTAAAAACAGAACAAAACAGAAACAGACTGATAGATTCAGAAAACAAACTGGTGTTAGCAAAAGAGATGGCGATTGAGAGGATGGGAAAATAGGTGAGGGGGAATAAGAGGTACAAACTTCCAGTTACAAAACAAGTAAGTCATAGAGAAGCAATGAACAACACCAAGAATATAGTCAATTATACTGCAATAACTTTGTATGGTGACAGAAGGTAACGAGACTTGGGATCACTTTGCAATGTATATAAATATGGAATCACTATGTTGTTCATTGGAAACAAATGTAACATTAATTACTTAAAATAAATTTGTCCTCCATCTCTGGACTTATGAAACTAGAAAACAAGTTATCTTCTTTCAAAATACAGTAGTGGGATATGCATAGGAAATCATAGAAAATATGTTATAAACATTTCTGTTCAAACAGGGAAAATGTAGAAGAAAAAAGAAAATCACCAGTCCAGAGATGTGTTGAAATTTAATCATGTAAATTCTGCTTGGTACCAGGCCTTTATTTATATTTTAGTTTTGAAATACGGCAATATACCCATATGTCCTGCATCTTTGTTCTTCTTTTTCAAGATTATCTTGGCTATTCTGAGGCTTTGGCTTTTCATATAAATTTTACATTTAACTTGTTCATTTCTATATCCCCCGAATAAGTCCACTAGGATTTCTATTAGGGTTTTATTGAATTTCCAATATGTGGAGAAAATATTAAAATCTTAATAATCTTAGCAATATTGAGAAAGAAGAATAAGGCTGAAGGTATTGATATCATACTCCTTGTTTTCAAACTATACTACGAAGCCATAGTAATCAAAACATACACAGTTCTGGCACAAAAACAGGCACATAGGTCAACAGAACAGAATTGAGAGCCAGAAATAAACCCACACAGGCAGAGTCAGTTAATCTACAACAAGGAACACAAAACTACACAATAGGGAGAGGAACTTTGGTGTAGTTTTGTATTATTCCAGATTGAATGCCTATAGATTTCTAAATCTGTGGCTTGATTCTTCATAAATTTTGGAAGATTGTCAGATATCACCTTTTTCAGATATGACTTATGCCTCATTTTCTTGCCCTTTCACTTCTAGAAATCCACTAAACCTATGTTGGACCTTTTCACCATGTTTTATAACTGCTTTTAAACATATCCACTGAGTTCTCATTTTTAGTTATATCATTTCCAAGTTTTAAAGTAGCTATTTGGTTATTTCTCATAAATTAGTATCTCCCAACAAAATTCTCCATCTTATTAATTATTTTCTCCTACAAATTATGCCTAGTTTTATTTAAAGTTCATGTTTGACAGTTCCAATATTTAGATTACCCATAGATCTCTTTCTATTATCTCTTTCCTTTCTCTCTTGTCCCTGTTTCTGGTTATATAATGCCATTTCCAAAGTCTCCTCATGCCCATAACATTACTACTTCAGTGTGATTTCCAAATGCTAGCATATGCATCTCTTTGCCCAAATACCTTTTAAAGCAGACAGAGTTCTTGTTTCCAGACCTAGCTCATGAAATTCTGGCATTTTTCTTTTTTTCTTTTTGGATTTCTATGGCTGCTCTAATTCTTTTTGGTAGAATCATTGGTCTTCTGCAAGGTACTCCCTCATAACAGAAGCAGAAGATCATTTTGCACATTTGTAATGTGATAAATACATGTCATATAATAAAATCATTCATCAAATTGAGTTATATTTTGTATTGTATTGAGAGTTGCACAATTCTGAAACGAAAAAGTTAGCATAGTCTGTTTCCTGATTTCACAGTTTAGTGTAATTAGGTACCACAGAAGCTGCTGTGAAGAGCGAATTTTAAATGTAATTCCCTCATTTTTTGATTAAGCAAATTGTTACTGATGCCAACAGTATATACATCACTGTGTGTGGTACAGAGGGCAAAGCAACCAAGACATTTATGCAATTAGATAGACATATGGGTCAAACTCTGTCATTAGCCAGTTTTGTGACAATGGGCAAGTCAACGTCTCTTTGAGTGTCAGTTTCTGTCTGCAGAAAATAAAGATTGAATATGATTATTTCTAACCTTCATTTCTCTTTTATAATCTCCCTAAATTATAACATTAATGAGGTGAATGCCTAAGTCTGTCAGTGCAACATCTTAAATGTCTAAAATAATGCCTTGCCCTCTTGAAGTATTATAGAATAAATTAATATATATATATATATATATATATATATATATATATATATATATATATATATGTTGTTTTGTTAGTGGGTTAAATCATATACATATATACATATATACATATAATATACATGTATCTTATCTCTGAATTATTTCAAAACATGACAGTGATTAAGCATAAAATTTCATCTTTTCTGTGTATTATACTTTTCTTCTCTTGTTTAGATTTGATCAGTTTGTGTCATCAACTTTTAAAAATTTTTTTTGGCTCTTAAATTTCATATCTGTATTTTTAAATTAACCACCAATTGTCAAAATTCTAGATTTCTAATCAGCCATTTTGAGGAAGATGACTAATAGAAACATTATTCAAAAAAGCAAGCATTTCATAAGAATCCTTTTTGTATAGTAAAATTTCGCATAAAGTGTACTCTTTATACAAAGAGTTTATTGGCAATACATCTACCTATCTTACACAAGCAGTATTTTTTAAACATGGATGATTTTTAGCTTCAAAAGGACTGCCTACCACTTATATCCCAAACAGCTGCTATGAAAGATGCAAGTATTAACGGACCTAACCCACCTTCAGCCTTCTGTCTCCAGTCACCGTGCTTAGCTGCAGGACTCCCATTAACATTAATGGGAGTTCCATGCACACATCACCTGGAGAACAGACCCCTCGATGTTTGATCATTATCTTCCTAGACAGGTAGGAAGGACATCAATCAGGTATCCAGCTTAGTTTCACAGTATGTACTATTAAAGGCATCAGGGCAATAAAAACACAGCTTTCCAACACTTTCTTTCTAAAACAGTAAAAACGTGCAAAACGACCAAAGGAGAAGATTTTAAAAGCACACAGTGAGTGCATGGCTTTCCTGCCTATCTTTTTATAATTACAAATGACCCAAAATTGAAGCGTACACACAATTTTCTTTCTAAATCAGCCATAATGGGATAATAAAGGCAAGCTTCATTATATAAAATGAATTTGATTTACTATAAAGTAGCCAAATAGTGAAGGGACAGAAGAGTTGACATAGAAACGGCTTCACCTCTGTTTTTTCTTTTTCCCTTTTAACATTATCCAACAATACCATAAAAAATCAAATAGTTTTATGTGTTTGGAAGGAAAGTAACATGAGTGATTAGTACCAGTGCATGAGCTCTACCATGGTGGAAGGAACATTATAAAAACAAAGACACATTTTCAATTTGCATTTTGTATACAGTTAGTGACTTAGGAGCTGCTACATGGTAGAAGGGAAAGAATGTAAGGGAAAGCCTCAGTAAGCCTGGGGTGTGAGAGAGCACGGTTTGTTTTTGAGATTGTGATTTTATCAGCTAAACAACCTTGAATAAACTTTTTGAAGTCACTTTTTCATCTGTAAAAGGAGCCTAAAGACACCTCTGTTTAGACTAATTAGGAAGCTTATGGGAAACAAAGAACATAACAATTAGTAAATACTTTAAAAAAGTGACCATTACTCTATGTGTACGTATAATTATTAACTCCAAATGGTAGTATATTATAGAACAGTCATTAGAGTCAGGTAGACACAGATTACAATCCCATGTCTGCTACAAATGAACCTTATGACTTTAGGCAAGTTTTGTTTTTTAATTACACTTTTTCTAAATATATGTGTATACAAGGTTGGACAATTAATTTTGCCAACTCATCCCAGAAAAAGTGCTACATACCTCATTGCTAAGTATCGCTGTGGTCATCTTTGAAGTACTTCCCTTGGGAAGCTATGTGCGTACACCAGCGCCTAGTTTACCCTTCAGAGCAATTTTGGAACTCTTTTTCTGGAATGACCATCAGAGCTTTGATCATGCTAAGGTCATGACACCTTACCAAGTTGTTTATACAGTGCTGCCAATGTAAGTGCACAAGTTCACGAACTTAATTGTCAAATTTTGGGCATGACTAAGTAGAGGAATAAAGACATGGGAAGAATACCCTCATTTTTTTTGTATAGCGATTTGTCCCTGATGATACAATCCTATGCCTTTGTCTAGTCAATCTTCAGTAAAGCCACATGTGGGAGGTGTTATTAACCCATTATAACAGATGAGGAAACCAAGACTCAGCACAATTAAGTTACTTCTCCAAGATTACACTGCTACTTAGTGGAAGTACCTTTAGTCAATGATTTTGACCTAGACTTCTTAGTTTTACTGAGTGCACCTTTAAAATTGGGATAACAGTGGTATCTACCTCACAGTGTTGCTGTTAGGATGAAATGAAATCATAAAATACATACAAAGGACTCAGAGTAATGTTAGAAATATAATATATAATATACAATACATATTCAATACTTATTAATTATCATATTGCAAAGAAACACAAAATCTATGCTTGTTAGTCCAGATCCATACACAAATTAATTCAATAATTTCTAGAACACCAAGTTTCAAGCAAAAAAGGCCTAGTGTGCAGACAACCTATACACCAATAATCAATAAGTGAACATAGAATCAGTAAGTAAAGCCTAGAGGGTGACAGGGCGTGGGGAGCTGATTAGAGAGAGGGTAGTGAAGGACAGCCCCTCCCAAGTGGTGACAGGAGCTGAGATCTAAAAAAGGAGGAGGTGTAAGGCTCAGTCTTGGGGAAGACCAAAGAGAATAGTTTTGGGGGAGAGAACAAGGGAGTAGGCTCTCAGGTGGAGATATGTTGTCCCCTTTCAGGGGGATGGGGAAATGTTTAATCAACTCCTGTGAACATACACATTTTTAACTTGAAAAAAAAATATCTCCTTGGAGAAAAAAATAAAACTGAAAATCTTCACTTCAAGGGATTGTTAACCAGTCGCACATTACCTCTCCTCTGTGCATTTTATGTGGCTTGGGGCTGGACTGACGTCTCCATGTTCACTTCTGTGAAAGTGTGGAGGGAGATGTGCGTCTGGAGCACAAAGGAGGCCTTTCTCCCCATTTTACAACAAATATTGCTAATGAAAGGTGCATTTTATGTTTTGCCACAGGCTTACGGAAAAGGAATATCGTCAACTCTAAATACAAACGCATGGAATACATAAGATTGCATGATGATATTTAACGGGTTGATTTGAATAACATTTGCTCTCCTACCTCAATCTTCTGTGGTGAAGCCATACAAACAACATAGGAAACCCTGAAGGAAAGAACCAGAGCTTCTCTCTCAAGTAATTGCACAAGACTAAAACCATCCCCAATATTTATTGGAGTATTTGATCATTTTCAGAGCATTTAACAAAGTGGGTTAATAGACTCAAGATTATTTTCATGGTTCACCTTTATGGTGCTTCTTTATCTAGCTCCCTACTTCTAACATCTTAGTTCCTCATTCTGGAACTATTAACTTCTTTGAGTTTTCTTTGACAAATGCAATATGACTAAAGTCTCAAGGCTTGGAAAAGAAGGAACATCAAGCAATTTCTCAATGCATCCCAGGAGCTGTCAGGCCCCCAAGAATAGTTCTCAGCAAGAAACCCTAATAGAATTGTGCATATCACATTTGTATAATTCTATCTTTGAAACATACTGTTTCATTTGGCTTTCTAAAGAGCTTTTGAAGTAGGCATGGTTATCCCCACTTTAGAGACGATGAAATTGAGACTCTGAAAAGTCACACAACTTGTTCATGTTTACTTTACACCTCTTAAAAATTCCAAACCTGGATCATAAACTTGTGCAGTTAGATCTTGTGCTTTGTTCACTCTGTGACTGCATCCAACGAAAATAATTTCTTATGTTAGTATGTGCTTTGCCATTTTCAAAATGCTCTGACAAACATAATTTGCTCTTTATAACCCTCTGAAGTAAACCTGACTGGTAGAGTTGGCTGATCTGACAGCTGAGGACACTGATGTGACTACATAGTAAGTGATTTGATGCTTCTTTTCCTGACAAACATGTGTCCCTTCTGTGTGCAGGATGCTCTTCTAGAGAATGCAACCAGATTAGGTTTCCAGACCTGGCCTGAGATGAAGCTTGTCACCACCACCATTCCCTTTTGGTTACCTCAGCAGAGTTCTCCTTGCAGGGACAAAAGAAAAGGTAACCATTTCTGAAGATAATTTTTAGGTTTTCAGGAACAGTTTTATAATTTTATGGTATTTTGTTATTTTTATTAATATTATAATAGAAGAGCCACACTAGAAAAGCATGGGGAATTCTAATTAAGAATGCCAATGCATTAAAGTAGAATTGGTCATACCTCTATAGAAGACTTTATTTTTCTTCCTTCCCTTTCCTTTTCTTTCCTTTCCTCTCCTCTCATCTCCCCCTTCCTTCTTCTTTCCTCCTTCCTTCCCCGTCTTTACATTTTCACAATAAAGTTCTCAATCAAAGCCACATTCCCCCAAATTTAGTTTATCGACTCAGCCATGTTTATATGTCAGAAAAGTAAGATAGCAAACTGCAAACTACAACTGAACTCCACCCATACCTCAAGAAATGTAATTTCATCAATGAAAACCAACTGAAGCTTCAGTTATCACAGGTATTTAACAATGGAAGTGACTAATAAGCAAAGGGAGAAAATTTCATAAACTCGGCAAATCTTGGATACCACTCATGCCCATCAACAATGGTGTTCTCTCCGTAACTGCCACAGTCTCATCATATTTCATAAAGAGAAAATTAATATTCTTCTTACACAAAACTTATAGCAAAATCTCATATAAGAACATAAACCAATGATTAATGAATTGATCCCAATATTGTTTTAATTTTCAGTCTTCTAATTTTAACAAAGTTACTAAAGGAACATACAAATAATAAAATAAAAAAATAATGAACTATTGATTCTTTTGTTGTGAACTCATTCTGCTGCTTGACACATACTTTGAGACCACAATGTATTATATGAACAAATTATAGTACATGAGGAAGAATGTGAAGCAGAAATGACAGCTAAGATTTTTCTCATTAAACAATATTTGTATTCAAGATTAACCAAGACTTTTTAATATGTCTTAATTTTATGATACTGACTGCCACTGGAAATCTATAATGTACATAAGCAAGAAACCCCTCTCACTGTCACTCAGAATTTTAGCAGTATTTCCTTGATGATTTTGAACAAACACACATCATTAAAAATAAAAAAATGCATAGAAAATAGAAAATTGTTGCTGAAGTTAGAGATTTTTTCTCCCATGTTGACATGTTCCTTTGTAGATTCAATAAGAACAAGGAGAAAGAAATATATTTTAATCCTCCAATCATACACTGACAATAATTTTTGAAGTAAATTGCTTAAAGCAGTTTATTGCTTAATTGTGTATTATATGTCTAGCCTGGGATATACCTGGGAAATTTTCCTATGTCTGCTTGTTTTCTGCAGTAATTTAAGTTAGCAAAAGAATGGTCTTGCATTCAAAGAGGACAGTATAGAGTTAACAGTGTACTAAGCCAAACAATATATGTACTTAAAAGGCAGAATCTGAAAGAATATGGGTTATCTTTTTCTTTTCTTTGGCCATTTATTGCTTTGTGAAGAGAAGAACAGTACCCTTTGAACTGAAACATTCTCCTTCTTTCTTATTTCTTCATTACAAACCTCCTAGCTTTCTTAAATATCAAGAGCCCAGACCGATACCTGAAATAAAAACTGTTTCCCTTTATGTAATTTTCAAGGGGCTTTTAGAGTAACTCTCCCCAATGATTACAGGGTATTTCCACATAGGCTGTCATTTTAAGGTGAAAAATTTGCAAGGACAGTCACACCATCTGTCGTGAACGGGGTTCCCTGACACCCTGAGCCGCTCTGAACCGGCCAGCGGCCCCCTGCATAACAAAGACCTTGGCCCTTGGCATTGTCTCCGCCTTGACCTGTACTGAGAGTCCTTCAAAGCGGGCTTTACTGCAACCATCGCAGCGATGCTTTATAGGGGCAGGATTTGCAAAAGAAAACAATTATTTATGCATATAAGAAAATTTGAGTTGCTCTGGCCTTACATCGAAGCCAGTGAAATAAACCCTAGAAGACATTTGTTACTAGTTTGTTTCTGTGATCCCTGAATGAAAAGCTACTGAGCATTATTTTTGTTTCTTACTGCTTTTGAAAGTTTTTTAAAGATATAATTTAGGTGTTAGGCAATCCACATATAAAGCTAGAGTGTCCCAGTTAAATATGACTTAACCATTCAAACACAGATGCTGTGTCATAATAGTAAAAAATACACCTTCTGACCAAGGAAACCTCAGTGCCTTTCACAGTGGAAGTCAAAGACAAGCCATTCTTACTGTCATATCAAGCACCACTTACTACTTATAAACACAACACACAACAACCACACTCTAGGTCACTTGTGCCCATTGAAGGATTAGAGCTGTAGTTCACAGTATTTATGAAAGAAACACACACAAAAAGAGAAAACGTCAACTATTGTGTAACACTTTTACTGAGAAATGCATATACTTTTATATGCCTGACATGTAAAGACATAAAGCTGAGTCTTCTCTTTTTTTTAAAAATTTGCCATGGCTATAAATTGTATGTTCCTGAATTTAGGGAAATCTAAGCTAGAGTTCTCCTTTAAGAGACTAAGATTTGAAAATTAGGCAGATCGTTGTTCACAGAACCTTCCGCCATTTCTAAGAATGAATGAATAAACACAATAGGATATTCCCTCTGTCAACATAATTAATGGCAAGATTTTATGAGCTTCATTTAGTCCCCAAGACATAATTATATACAATACATGGAGTGTGTGTTTATGTGCACCATAGTATAAATATGTAAAAGTCACATCATTAAATCTTTTATATGTCTGTATTCATAATACACAAAGCTGTTTTTAAATTATTTAAAGGATCTATTCTCTCTTCCATATACATTAATACTAATAAGAGTTGCCGACAACATCAAAGGCAAACGAGACCTCTAATTAGAGTTCCGATCTGCCCTAAGAGTCTCATTGCAAGGGAGCAAATACGGGAAGAGTTGAGCATTCGAGAAGCTAGTAATCAGTCCTCTTCCTCAACTTGTGATTGCGACAAGATTCCAGTGATTTCTTAACAGTCAGATACAATCACTTTCCATCACAATTTGTAAACATAAAATTACATGTGACCAATTTCCAAAGGAAAATATGATAGAACAGAGGAAGCTGTCATGTCTTCATGTGTTAGGGTATGAGATGGTTATAATAGCTCCGGAAATTTCAAATTGGTCTATCATAGAATTTATGATAATGCTTGATTTTCTTTTGCTTTAACTTTATTTTTATTATTATTTTGACCACATGCATGTGGTCTTTCAAGTGACAAATTTCCTATTGGATTTCTGATTGAAGGTGATGTTGGCATTTGAAAATATCAACCATTTACTTAAAAAAAAATTGGTGAGAATTGTCTACATACCAGAAATTTTTCTAGATGCTGAAAATACAAAAGAAAAAAATAGCTTCCACTCTTTTATTGCTAAATGGTTAAAGAATAAAACAACTAGACAGAGGTAAAATAAATATATAATGAAATATATATATATATATATGTATGTGTATATATATATATATATAATGAAAGCTATTTCTGAATATCAAATACATTTGAATATTAAAGGATCTCAAATGAAAAAAATAACCCTACTCTGTGATTTGCTCTGCTACTTTAATTTTTCTGTCCTGAACAGACTCTCAAAATTATTATTATGAAAACTACCATACATACTCATATACAAAAATGAAGGAAAAGTATAATGAATTCACATGCTTATATCACCAAGTTTACCAATACCAACTCATGGCCAATCTTGTTTATCTATATCCTCTTTCATGTTATTTTTTAAGAAAATCCCAGATAACATTATTCCATCCATAAGTATTACAGAATGTGTCACTGATAACCACAATATTCATCACATCTAAAATTAGTACTTTATTAATATCATCAAATATCTCATTAGGCTCCAAATTGATTTGCAAATGTAATATTTAAAATTTATTTAAATAAGAACAAAATAAGACTCACACATCGAGTTTGGTAGGTAGGTATCTAAATCTTTTATAATTCATAAGTTCTCTCTCCTCCCCTATCTTCTTTTTTATTTCTTCTAATTTGTTAGTTGAAAAACTAGTAAATTTATTCTACAGATCCTTCCCACAGTCTGAATTTAGCTAATTGCATCCTTGTGGTCACTTTTTGAAATTGCCAGGGTATCCATCACTAGTCTGAAAATTATTAAATAAGTAAAAAACAACATCAATTTATCTTGCCTTTCTGACAAATATTTGATCATAGAAAATTACTCTTTATAGAAGAATTGCAGATAATATATATACATGAGAAATGGCAGAATAAGAGAAATTGCCATTTTGGAACTTCTATTAAAATAATGTATGTAAGTCACAATTGTCAAGGCTTATTAATATCATTACACAAGAAGTTAAGAGGGAAGTTTATAAGGGAGAGATGAGATGGACAACAGCTGACTACAATTAATATTAACATCACCACAGTGGGCCAAGAAATCCCATGCCTTGTGATATGATGCAAGGAATGACACAGCATCATTCAGTAAGTACTGCAGTCAATAAAGAATGATCTAGATTGAATCAAGTCTCTAGATCCACTATCATCTTACAGAATAGGGCGAATAGTGGAGCATGCTAAAGAACATCGTATAAAGATGCCAACAGCATCTTCAGAATGTGGAAAACAGTATAGAAAATCAAATAATCCAGTTTATTTAACAAATAAATGCCTTGAAAAGTAAAACATATTTAAGAGGCAGGTCAACAGAAATGGATGTAAGAGCCATGTGACCTCCTGATTTAAATAATGTATGTAAGTCACAATTCACTATGAAAAGACATTTTTGAGAGAATTAGCAATTCTGACCTTGTGATCATGACACTGTGATTTTATTTTAAATTGTTATTTGTTAGAGATAAACATGGAAGTATTTATAAACAAAGTTATGGATATGTGAGAATTCCTTTTAAATACTCCAGAGGGGGCTGCAATAGATGATGAAACAAGATTGCAAAATGTTGGTAATTATAGAAATTGGTTGATAGGTGTATGTGGTTTCATCTGTATGTTTGAACAGTTCCATATTAAAGTGTATTTTAAAAAGATAATTCATTTTCTAGCTAGAAGTATCTTTGAGTGTTTACCTACTATGAGATTGAGAGTGGAGTTAAAAGGTTTTAAGCACGATTTTTCCTTGAGCAATTCCTTCATGTTTGAGAGAAAGAGGTGTACACATCTGATTAAAAAGTCCTGCAATAGGGCCCTAATCCTTGTGACTGTAGGTGTGGTCTGCAGACCAACAGCACTGCCAACACCTGAGTGCTTATTAGAAGCACAGAATCTTAGGTGTAGGCTGACCATACGTACCATTTGAAATGGGACAGTACCATTGTTTTCCATCCCATTTAAAATGGTTTGTCTGTTCAGCCAGCTACTCAGTCACCCTAGTCAGAAAAGTAAGTCGGGAGTTCCCTGGTGGTGTAGTGGCTTAAGGCTTCAGCGTTGGCGCTGTCAGTGCTGCGGCCTGGGTTCGATTCCCAGTCAGGGAGCTACCCACATACCAAAAAGCAAAAAAAAAAAAAAAGAAAGAAAAGAAAAGTAAGTCATTCTTGATTCAACACTTACAATACTGTTAGAGTTCAACCTCTAATCATCTCACACTCAGATGAATCAATACATTTCTATGATGGTTAATGTTATGTGTCAACTCGGGAGGTGTTTTGCAATGAGATTAACATTTAAACCAGTGAACTCTGAGTAAAGCAGATTGCCCTCTGTAATGTGGGTGAGCCTTATCCAATTAGTTGACGGCCTGAATAGAACAAAAGACCAGCAGATTGCCTTTGGACTTCATATGGACCCTCAGCTCCCCTGGGTCTTGAGCTGCCGATTTAGGCTTGTCAGCTTCCATAATCATATAAGCCAAGTCCTTATAATAAATCTCTATCTATCTATCTATCTATCTATCTATCTATCATCTAGCTCATTGGTTCTGTCTCTCTGGCTTTGAAATTGGGTCATGGGTAGAAGCTGGAAGAGTTTGGGGAGGATGTTAGAAAAAGCCTAGATGGCCGTGTAAAGACTGTTGGCATATGGACTTAAAGATGATTCTGGTGAAATCTCATTCAGGAATGAGGAATGTGTCATTAGCAACTGCAGGAAAGGTGATCCTTGCTATATGGTAGCAGAGAATTTGGCTGAAGTGTGTTCCTGTGTTTTGTAGAAAGTGCAATAGAAATTAGAAGTCATGAATTTCGATATTTAGCTGAGGAGATTTCTAAGCAAAGTGTTAAAGGTCTGGTCTGGCTTCTCTTTGGTGAGTATAATAAAATACAGGAAGTGAGAGAAATTGAAGGGATTGCTAAGAAAAAGGGAACCAGAATTTGAAGATCTGGAATATTTTTAGCCCACCTATTATTTCAAAATAGAAAGAAAAAAGAGAGAAAGTGTGCTCTGAAAACAACACCGAGGGGCTGGGCAAACACCCTATGAATTACCAATGGATTGAATGCATCTGAGCAGAAGCCAGGAATAGAGATGGAATTATGCCAGGAAAGACTCTTCCAATTTGGACTAAAGTGGACAGAGAGAGAAGAAAATGAACGAAAGCTTTCAGACTTCTGAGATTCTTCAAGACAGGACCTTTGAGTTACCCAGCTGCAAGCTTGCCCTAATCATAACTGCAAGGAAAGAGAAGAATGACCCTGAAGGTGCCACTACCCAGAGGGCAAGACTGTCACCTTTTCCATTTCAAAAGGTGAGGCTGTCTCCTCCCAGGTTTCAATGTCACATTCAAGGCTGCCAACCAGAGTTGTGGGAGCAGGGCCACTTTCTAGGACTCTGGAGGTCGTGGCTGCTGCCCCAGTGGGCCAAGAGAATAGAGCATCAAGACAAAGAGAATTATTCTCAAGCCTTCAAGTCTAATGGAATTTGCATTGCTAGGTTTTGGACTTGCTTCAAACTTGTGACCTTTTATTCTTCCAATTTTTCTATTTTGCAATGAAAATGCCTATCCTAGGCCTGTCCCACCACTGTATTTTGGAAGTATGTAAATTGATCGGTTTCACAGGTTCTCAGCTAGAGAGGAATTTTGCCTTAGGAGTAATCATACCTCAAGGATCACCTCTATTTATGTATTTAGGTAAGAGTTTGAACTTGGAGTTGATGCTAAAATGAGTCAAGGCTTTGGGGATATCTGGGATAGTGCGAATGTATTTTGCATGTGAAAACACAAATTTTGAAAGTCCAGAAGGTATAATGTTATGGAATTTATTGTATCTGTCTGAACTTTATATGTTGAAGACCTAACACCAATGTGACTTATTTGGAAATATTATCTTTAAGGAGGTAATTAAGGTTACATGAGCTCATAAGGGTGGAGCCCTAATCCAATAGGATTGGTGTTCCTATAAAAAGAAGGAGGGATTACAGTTGTGTGTGCCCAGAGAAAAGGTCAAGGGAAGACAGAGAAGATGGCCATCTGTAAGTCAAGGAGAGAGGCCTCAGGAGTAGACCAGACATACCATTTTAAATGGGACAGAAAATTATTTGAAATGATGTGTCTGTTCAGCCTATGCAGGAAAAACCAGTCATGCTGACATCTTGACCTTGGACTTCCAACATCTAGAACTGTGATAAAATAAATTATGTCATTTAAGTCACCCAGTCCATGGTGTTCTGTTCTGGCAGGCTGAGCAGATTCTCAAAGAGGCTCCCTGACTTCCATCTCACCACTCTCTGATAACTTACTCACAGTGCTCATGGGCCCATCTTCTTGAAAGGTAAACTAGATAAATTTCCTCCTGAGCTCAAAATATGTCAATGACCATTCTGTCCACTGGATAACATGGAAGTAAATGGCATGACACACAGGACACTGTGGTCCCTGCTTGACTCTCCAGTGTAATTTCCTGTCAAATGTGGTGAAACAGCCAATGCTCTAGAAAGACAACCTCACCACTTGCAGTTCTCCTAAATTGTGCTGATTCATAGCACATAAGGTGGTCCTACATGGACTGTCCCCTTCCCCGGACCACTGGGAAAACTGCTACTCATTCCAGTGATTCACACAGCCGACTTCCCTCGATGAAATGCTTTACCTTCAGAGACCCTGCTGATCTCACCCGTCCTTGTACTATTGCTGTATGAACCTCATTGTCCCTCTAGAACACTTGAATTACTTGTTTACAACTGCTCCCTTTTGAGACCATGCATTCTTTGAAGACTATACTTTGTCTGTATATCCTCTATCCTTGTCACATAGACTACTTAATTACTAACTCAAAGATAAAAAGAACTAAGTTATTGATTGCTTTATGAGGAGCGTAAAGTATCCTTTACTAGGTGCAGGTCATCTCTTAATATAGAAGATCTATCAGAGATCAAATTTAAAAATATTCTAGAAAATGAAAGACTGCTGAGATCAGCATGATTATAGAATCCAAGGAACCAAGAAACAAATTATTGATTATTATAATTCTACAGTGGTCTTCCCAGACTCTCAACTGTATTAATTATGATAATCACAACATGTTCATACTAGAGTTCACTTTATTATGTTTAATTTACTTACTTATTATCATATCAATCATTTTGTTCATTCCTGAAAGAAAGACTCACTGTTTATGAAAAAGCATTAAATCAGAAAGCAGAATACATGGTCCCCAGCTCTGTGACTTGAGACAAATCACAATCCCTGGAGCATAAGTTTTCTTATCTGCAAAATGGGACTTTTGTAACTAACCAGTTCATCTCACAGAGTGGTTTTGAAGATCAAATGAGGTGATATACAAATGCTTTATAAGCTGTCATTCAATAACCTCTACCTAGCAAACTAGCACTGGTTTTGCATTTCACCAACAGTGCTATGCATTTGCCACCAGCTCTCTGGATCTTCTGACTGACACTGGGCAGAACATTTAAATTTTTTGAACCTTAGTTTCCCGAAATGTAAAATCAAATGATATCATAAAATTCTTCCAAGACAAAATGCAAGTCTAAAGTGTTTTGTAGTCAATAACACATCATATAATTTAAGATATTTTTATTATCCTAATTAGGTGACCATGGATAAATCATTTAAGTATTTATGTTACTTTCTTTGTGTATAAAATTAAGATATAATAGGCTGCTTAGGGGTTTGAGACAATGTGTGTACAGTGTTAAAACAGCACAGGATTGGTTGGCATTACAAATTTTGATAATTATTATATTAATTATACTAGTACCTACCTTTATGATATTATCACTAATAATAAGTGTCCCTTGAGAACTAAATCTGCAGAGTATTACCTGACTTAAGACACCTCAAATATTTCCATTGACTTAAAAACCCTAATATTTGTTTCATTTCAAAGAATGACAGCTAGCTGCATAAAATAGTAGAATTGGTCATTAACAGACAAAACAGATACAACTTATAATAAATATTTGCTTAACAAAAGGTATGTAGCAGCTGGTACTTGTGTATGGTGTCCTCTGGAGAGTACTGGTCTTTGATTTTTGCTCCCCAGTCAAATCATCCTGTTTGATTGACTCACCGTTCTATCCTAGCTATTGAGCATATTTCATTGCCTCTTATCAAAAAATAAAACATTGCTCTTACACAAACACACCAACAAAGCTATTACTACCATTTTTGTCATTGCAATACCCATTTCTATATATGAACCATTTTTGTGAAGATTGTTTAAAAATATATGTGTTTACGTATGTCTAAATTATATACTATATACACTCACTACATATATACTTCTAAAACAAGGTAGAAGGAAGGATGAGGAAGGAAAAACCAAGAGCAATAATCCCTAAACTGATTTCCCAGCTTTGTGGCTTAAACAAACAAACAAGCAAATCCCCTGCAGCTATACAACTGTAAGGCTGAACATGAGGAAGATAAAACATTTATTTCATTTTATTGTTTTAAAATATTATTTACATAGCATAATGGAGGTGAATACCCCGTGTTTTCTGAAAGACTTATTTTCAGAGGATAGTTTACTCACTAGGTGTATCAGCTTTAATGTTCCATCTATATTTCTCACCAATTTGCAAGTCTGAATATTTAGGGTTCCCAGATGGCCCCCACCTGAAGAAAAAACACAAATATTCAAGAGGCAAGATGCTCTTGATACCTGACGAGGAAAAGGAGCTTGCCTCTGAGTGAAAGAATGTACTCGTATATGAAAACACTGCCTTTAGCATAAGGTGCAAGTACTAGACACTGGTAGGAGTATTTCAAGGTATTTTTTTTAAGAGCAAATAGAGAACATACCAATTACCACTGTTCATGCAATATATTCTAATATTGTAAATACAAAAATCTGCTGGAAATCAATTTTCCAGTTCCATAAAATAAATTAGTCCAGTGATTGTAGACAGTGAAGTAGACAGCTTAAATAAATATTTCACTACCTAACCAATGAATAATACTCATTACTGAATATTTTCTATAAGGTATGAACCTCTTAATAGAGTAGGGCTCTACTAAATGGTTGTACATTTACAAAGCGTTGTTTTCATAGATTATTTATTACATGCGGAGAGTATGAGAATGGAAACACTTTAAAACATGCCACTGTCACTTCCAAACGAGCTGACAATGTTATCTTCAGTGATAAGCTTCAACTACTTTTCTAATGTGTCTGTGGAGTTAGGGTGCTACTACTTAAACCTGACTTGGAGATTAGGTGAGAGCAGTTTTGGAACTCTAAGTCACCTGAAGACCAGAAACATTTTCTTATTCTTCAAAATGAAGTGTTTTTATAGCTATCACTAATATTCTTGGGAGGTTTTATTCGATGAAGAATAATTGGGCCAGAGACACAAAAATTTGCAAATGCAGAAGACAATGAAAGAGTACATTGAGATAATAGATAAAACCAAATAACTCTATTCCTGGCACAACATAAGTGCTAAAATAAATGGTATCCATTTTTATTATTGATGTTATTATTGACTTATTATAAAATATTCTGAGTAAAATAAATTCCTCTATTAATACCTTCCAAGACATTTGAGACTAAAAGAATCTTCTCAAAAATCCTTTGACAGAGTTTTAAAGAAATTTGAATTAACAAAATTATTTTCTAAAATATCTTCCAAATTTTAAGATAACAAGCAAAATCATTATATTACATTGTTTTTGTTTTTAATATGTTTATTATTTATTTGATTGGTATTATTAGTTGTGGGTCAAATTATCAAGCACTGGATTTTTTTTAATCTCATAGGTACATTTTATTGGATATCGGGGCTCATTTTATAAATATTGTGTACTGGAGATATATGCTTTTTTTCTAGAACTAAAAGTTGATTTTTATGATTTTTGCCTTTATATAGATGTTTATAGTTGTATTACAGTTAGTTGCTTTTATGATATATTGTGTATAAAATCTACGGTTTGGTTAGTACTGAGTATTCGATTAGGGGTAAAACTATGCTTATAACATACTGATGAGAAAATATTATCCAGTTTATTAAGAAGCACTCCTCTTGGCATGTATTATTGAATGAAAACAGAAAATGAGGTATGAATTATGCCAAACATCACATTCTACAATCACATTCTACGGTACTTACCTGGCAACTCAGACCTAACAACTAACTTTTTTTGTTTATTGTTAAGTTTATTGGATTGACACAAAAACTCATGGACACAATCAGTGGTTTAGTGGTTAGTGGTTATCTGAGGGTATCGGTGAGTCAAATACATGATGGAAAGCGAACTGACTCTGGATGGTGAACACAAATTGGAACCCACAGATGATCCACTGTAGAATTTTTATTTTCTTAGTGCATCTTCTATGGCTTCAGAATGGGATGAGCTTTTTCTTCTAATCTCCACCCCACACCACTATTACCCCATCCCCAGCCTGCCTCACTCACACACAAACTTACTCATACCTACATCTTTCTGATGTTGATATAACACAAGGGAGCCCTGTGTTATGAAAGTCAATACTGGGAGCAAGACAGAATTGACACTCCGTCAGAGAGAGGAGCTTTACTACCAGAAGGATAACTGTGACAGTTCACTTGATTTGCTTATTTTAAAAATTTCCCCCCAGAGTTCAGACCATTGAGAAATCTCATCATCCCGTAACCTTGACTTTGGGACTTCAAGCTCCTCCTCTTCTTCAGCAGTGTAACTAGCTGGAGCCTAGAATGACACGTGGGGGGGAGGGGCAGATTAAAAGGATTTAGAGGCTGTGGAGTAGAGGAGAAGGCCTAAGGAAGACCTCCAGGAAAGCTCAAGTGACATACCCTTGGGATCTACTTGAAACTTTGAGCTTGGAGACAGAATGAGATTGAGTAGAATTGTGAAGCCACCCCAGATCATGTCTGCCCTATGAACTCTTTCTAAATTGGACTACGTGACTAAAGCTGAAATTAAAAACAAAAACAAAAACAAAATTGATTGCAAATTTTTCAGATTTTCCTATGAATGTTTGGCCTATGTTAGGCTACATTTGTCTTCTTTCCTTCCTCTCTTCTCTTAAAATTACCGATAGGCATATAGGTTTCTGCATCGTGGATGACAAGACGAAAACACAAATGGCAGACTAGACCAACCAAAAAACTGCTTATTGACTGTTCTTTTTTAAATGATAGGGATTCACTTAAATGTACATATCAATTGTCTAAAAACTGAACCTTAACAGACCCTAAGACAACATCTTTGCTATTCAGTATTTAAATTGCTTGTAACTTCTCAGTTTTGTCATAGATTTAGTGTCCATCTACTATTTTTCTTGAAAACTTAAACTTCCTATATATTTAATCATTTTTTGAGGCTTACTAAATTGTAGATTTTGCATTCTTGCTGGCATTTTTTTAAATCAAACAATAAATTTTTTTCAAGGAGCATTTTAAATGTGCTCCTTGAAAATATATAAGCAAACTCAAAAGATTACTAGCAGTCATTTAAGTTACTGGATTTATTTGGGATCCTTTGAGTGTATTATGATATATTGGAGAAAGCTGCTATAAGCCAAGTTCGAGATAAGTGCTGTTCAAATTATAAAGCAGCTTTATGAAGAGAAATAACTCAGCCAAAATTAGAGCTCCTTAATACTACCTTTTAAAGCCTCCTCCCCAGACCCAGCTGTTGCCTTAATTACATAATCAGGTCAATTGTGATGCTCATTTGTAATTTTGCTATCAGGTATGGCCAGATGTTTCATTTAACCTCTAATATAAATAAAACATCTGACAAAGTTTTGCAATGCCTTTGCAAACAGCTGTTTGATCTGGAAACTTACTGCTGAAGCAGCTATACTGATCTGGTCATTCTCTCTGCATAACGTCAAAGTAATTGTCTTGATCTTTGGGAAAACGGCTGTTGTAGGTGGTATAAAGTCTTTCATTACAGCATGTTCAATCTCTTTCAAATGGCTAATGTGTAGTCAACACATGTTTAGTCTACCAAACAAGAATTTATTAAGTACATTTAAAATGTACAAAGAAATCGCTGGTCTATTTCTTTGAGAATGAAAATGCAAGTGGAGTGCATTGTTAAGGCAATTTTATTATATACTTAACATAAAACAAGGTTTGAGCAACCTTATCCTATGGGTATTGAGTTAACCATGCACCTGTATTTTTTTCCAGGTTTATTAAATACATCTAAGAGTTTTACTCCTCACGTAATCATATTTTTTTATTCCTTGGTTACCATGGGTGTATTTCCAACATTAGTCATCACTTCATGTGATTAAAATATTTAATAGGATGGAAAGAGTTCATGCTTAAATTACTTAAAACTAAATAAAGATAACACTTTAGATATGTACCAAACATTCAGCATTTCTAGAAACACAAATATCTAATATAAACTAAATAAGCTGGCATATTTCAAACCTTTAGTAGATGAGCTTTTATGGTTCATTTTAATGAATATTGACCTAGCTCCCTTATTTTAGATTTCTTCTCCAATGACTCAAAGGTTGAGGTGTTATGCAAAATGAGCTGAATGCAAATAAGGAATAATATTAAAATATTAAATAATTCAAAGATTTTTGCTTAATATTTGAAAAGTCAAGAATTTTATTTAGACATTTTATTTATTTTTAACAGACTTTAGCATTAGTAGAAACCTAAACTTTTTTTGATGTAATAAATAATCCATATTTTTATCATGTACATTACATTATGGACTTTCCAAATATAAATTCCTACAAATATTTTTATTTTTGGTTCATAATTTATTGTTTTTCAACCTGAGTTTCTTAGCTTTTATGCCTACATTTATTATTACTTGCATACCAACACTAAATAGGAATTTCTTTCTTAAAATACTTTATAAGGTATAATATACTGGTATACTTCACTCTCTGTTTTGAAAGCCATTGAGCTATTTTTCCCAACAAAAAAGGCCCTCCATACACCCTGTAAGAAAGCAGAATCTGCTAGGTGGTGGCAGAGCCAGGCCTTAGCCACCTGACAAATTTTCATAGCTAGCTCTCGATTTACGGGAGTTCCTGTACCACAGCTTAAAGTTCAGGGACTTCTAGCTTGTAAGATCCAGGGACGTGCTGCTGCCTGCTACTGGCTCACGTGAGGCTATGCCAATCGATTGAGGATGTATTCAACAGCTATAGGGAACTGAAGGATTGTCTACAGCAATGGAACACAGCGATGGCACCTCTCAAAGACAGAGTTGGCTTGACACTGGAAATGAACTGGGTAAAGAGTCACATTCCCGAGCAGTGGAAGCCAGAAAGAATGCCTGGTTGTGATTACACAAGAATTTTGGTGGCATTAAAGCTCTTCGTACACGTATGTATGCGTGTGTGTGTAAGTATGTGCTGTATCTTCCCCAATGGGGCAAATCCATTTTCAGCTTAGATCCTATTTAGTAACTTACACTTCCGACCATCACCACCCCAGATGCCTACCATAGCCCATAGGGGTGAAAACAGACAGAGATGAACGCTGCAGGGCCTCACAAACATAAACAGCAGCCATCCCCCAATAATAACCTCACGGCAGCGAGCATTTGCATGAGTAGCAGTAAGCAAAGTCTCCACATTATTCTATTGCTGACACCCTGCACTGGGGATGAGCTTTGAAGAAGTCCAGCGTTAGACAAGAACAAGCTCAGTGATGAGAGGAAGGAACTGGACCACAACAGGGGGTTAGGGACAAGCCAGAACACTTTCAACAGGATGGGAACGACTGAAGAAAAGTGTGAGTCAGGCAGGGATATGTCTCTTAGCTGTCCTTGGCTAAGGAATATTTTTCACCAACTTCTAATGAGGGAAGATCGGAAATGCCACAGAACCCTCAGGCATCATGTATGGCTTGTTGTGCGTTATATTTAAATTAACTATACCTAGTTATTGTTGCAGATTGTGGATTCACTAATTTAAGCCTAATTATTTTGTTAATGTTTGGAGATAAGAATTTCTCCAGGTAGGGCTGCAAATAGATCACTGCAGCCACAATTTTGATACTCATTGGGGTAGAACAAAAAAGAGGCACCCCTGACAGCGAACCAACTGCAATAGCATGCCACCCATTACACCTGCAGCTCTGCGAACGATCCTCAGATCAATCACCTTGGAATGGTACGTACTGCTTCAAAGAACTACAGCATTACCCCAGCCAGTATAGAAAGATCTCCTTTGGACTTGGTTTCAGAGTCCCTGATGTCTGTTTCTGACCATTGTGACTAGATGGTATTTTCTTTGGAGGGTAATTTGAATTGAAAAGATGATAGCTAAATGGCATGGCAAACCAATTCTAATGAACAAACTGGGTGGTCATATTCGGAAAAGTACAAATTCTAAATAGATAAGTTCTATAGTGTTTGCTAAAAGTCAGTCATGTTACCTTGTAGACACACTTGTGAACATGTCTAATTAAAAAGAGTATGGCCTAGAAAGAAAGATTAAAATGATCAACATCGCAATAGTCATTCCATTTGTTCTGTGGCCTTTTAGAATATGGTAAAAATATATACAAAGAGTAAAGCAAAGAATGTTCTCCAAAAAAAGCTTAATAACAGAGAGAAATCATTTAAAATTCAGAATGAGCATTTCACAATAAAAACACTGGTCAGTGATTCAAATGCTCAGCCCCATTATCTCTCCAATTGTATACTCAGAATAAACACGTTTGAATCCTTCTCAAGGACTTTGGCTCTAAAATGTTTTTTTGAGTTGCCAAGAGAGTAATCATGGACTCCAGAGCCAGAGGGCTTGCGTTCAAATCTCACCTCTGCCTTTTCTTAGTTATTGAATTTGAAGCAAGTTATTTAATTTCTATGCCTCAGTTCTCTCATTTTAAAATAGAGAGAATAATAGCATCTAACTCATTGTATTATTATAAGGAATATATATATATGTGTATATATATATATATACATATATATATAGATGTATATATATATATATGCATTTAGAATATGGTTGGGCACTTAGTAAGTGCCCAGTAATAGTAATATTAATAATGTCTTATTATTATTGTTATTATTACATAAGAAAAATCAGCCTAATCTCTTTCTAGCAGTAATTATTTGTTTTCTTTTATTAAAATAAAAAATATCCATTAGAAGCAATCATTTTGCTAATCAGTTTAGGGCTCCCTATATCCTAAGTGTTACATAAATATATTTTATCTTTGGAAAATAGAGATCTATTAAGAAAATGCTCTAGGCTCAGCAGTTGCTAAGAAGACATCTTAGAAATGGTTTGAGCCATGGTGGCCACATTACCATAACTCACATTAATTAGTATGATTGTTTAAAAATGATAGTATTACTATGTAGACATCAGAGTACACATTCTGTATTTTTATTGTTAATATATACATTTTCACCAAAAAAAAAAGTAGGGTAGACAGAATAATATTTCCCCAAAGATATCCATGTCTTAATCCCCTGAACCTGTAACTATGTTACTTCCTATGGCAAAAGGGATTTTGAAGACATAATTAAGTTAAGGATCTTGTGACAGAAAGATTATCCTGGATTATTGGCCGAATGTAATCACAAGGGTCCTTATAAAAAGGAGGCAAGTGTTTCAAAGTCAGAGGAGATCTGATGACAGAAGTAGAGGTTGGAGTTATGTGGCTGCAAACCAAGCCAAACGATGAGACCAGCTTCTAGAAGCTGAAAAGAGAAGGAAGTGGATTCTCTCCTAGCACTTCCAGAGGAACTCATTTCCACCATCTGATTTCAGTTGATTGATAATGAAGTTAAGACCATAAGTTTGAATCTCATTTCTGCTCATTTGTTTCTGCTAGGTTCAATGGACACAGCTACTCTTCTATTCCCCCAATTAAGAAGCAGCTTGATTATTTACATTCTATCATTTTTTCCTGCATGTATTCATGTAGCACAGTGTTTTGTACATAATAGCCAATGAACAAGTATTTGTTGAATAAATAAATGTATCTCACGCATGTGAAACCTTTGCCATAAGGGAATGATTAAAGAGCTCAAATCAACCATTCCTATCCTGCTAGGTACTCAATAAATACATGAATGTGTTATCAATATATTTATAGAGGCTACTACAACATAGATTACTAAAATAATAAAATCATTCAGCATAGAATTGTGAGTTAGAAGGATGAAAAGTTATCTAATTCTATTCTCTCCATGCATAGATGCTATAATATGATTAAGGCCTAGGCACATGAAAGTGAAAGCTTTCTGAATGGTTTGCATATGTGAGAAGGCCATGAATTACAGATTCTAAACTTTTCCATGCCCCTTTGGTTAAAAAAAAAAAAGAAAAGAAAAAGCAACAAGAAAAAGAAAGGTAAAGAAAAGTCTTCACAGATCTTGTATTTTGATGACCAAGTACTATTAAAGGAATTAGAATATACAAGGAAAATTTTGAAGAAGTCATCTGGCTAGCAGAAATAAACTGCCAAACTCAAACCCACTAAGCAGAATTCAAAGTACATTAATATTTTATGTAAATGTATCTCTGTCTCGTAAGGAGTATTAAGATTGGAATAGGTGAACCACGCCTCTAACGTACTTGATGATAATAGAATCAGTGATACAGCCCAGTATCACTTCAAACTAAAACTGGGAGCCTTTCACAGAAAGTATTATTTAAACCACTGTCAACAACTAGGAATCAGAGTGATGGTAGAAGTCACAATTTGCTCTTCTGTTACAAAGCACCTGAAGAACATTATGTTGCTATTTCAATAAGAATGACGCTACGCTGATAACAGACTCTATTCAAAATTTAATAAAGCATTAGTCCCTTAATCAAAACATGACTATGAGGCTTGGACTGTCGCTAGAAAGCAGAATAACATGAACAAAAGAGAAATAGAACAGTGTCTGACTATCACCTCTACAAACAAATTACATCTCGTTACACATGCAGCAATTAAAGACAGGAACCTCAAGCCTACTTGCAATTTATCTTTGTCAAGCTCATGGCCAAGGAAAAGTTTGAATCATGAAATCAAAGTAGATATGTGGTAAATATCAATCAAATGCCTTAACACATATATGACTGTATGTGCATTTTTGCTTATGCTGAAGACATTATCTACATTATATAGAATTGTGCCCAAAGCACATGGATTATATATATAAAGGTATAACACAGCCACCAAACTTTGTAATTACAAGTACAAGGAAAATAAACTTCGATTTAAAATTGTATATGTAATTGGTAGAAGACAAAAATTTTCCCCTCTAATTCTATACATGTAATGGTTTTATAAAATCTTCTCTGGAATCTGACTTCCTAGGTCTAATTCCTAATACTACTACTTACAGATTTAGGGTAAGATGTTAAAACAGTTTTCTCACAGATAAAATTTTAAAAAATGCCTATCTCACAGAATTGTAAAAATTTGATCAGGTAATGCTGGAAACTCATAGGTTTACTATCACTATTCAGAAAATAGAATTAAATGAAAACTTTAGAAATAAAACCTGCCTGAGAAAGCTTTAATTCCATTGATAAATATATCACAGTGTCCCCAAAACTAAACTTGGTTATTTTGACTCATTCTAGTATCTGAATAAAGATTTGTAAAAGTCATTTACAGCCTGAGTCCTCAAATTAATGTATTTATATAGGTTCAATCAGGTTTTAATAATGCCATAATAGCATCCAATTCCATCTTATAAGTTTATTTTCAGACTCAAATTGTCAGCTCATATGAACACTTTTGCGCATGTAGGCAATAAATTTCACTAAATTAAAAATCTAATAAAATACAAATACATAGTCTTGATGTAGAGTTGATGTGTTTTAATAGTCATGCAATATCACATGTTTGCTTTTCAAATGATTTTTTGGGGCTTTGATATTTTAAAATTTATTTCTTTTCATTTCTAAGGCTGTTCCCCTTAGATGTTAATGTCCTGGTTAGTAGCTTTATGATTTTCTTGTCCTCGGTCTTGTCTTAGAACCTGAACAAAGATCACAGTCTCTACAATCTCAGTGGAATTTCAGCTCTGTATTAGGACCAGTAAAAAGCAGGTGTGAGTCATCTTGGGCAAGGATGAGGTGTGGAGAAATATGAACACAGCTATGGTGAATGCTGTCAGGTAAAGTGCCTGGAGTTTGTGAGGGAAGTGGAGCTGAGAGGTGTCAGATTGAAGCAAGGGTTGGAGCATTCTTCACTGGTGTAGAGGAAAGGAAAGCCTGAGCATCTGCAATGTGACAGAACTATGGGCTGCGTTTGAATGGGAGATCTGGCACTAATAATAGACAGAAATAAAGGTTTTGTTTTTCAGAAAGTCAGTGGAGTCTTACTTCTCCTTCCTACTAGGTTCCCTGTCCCTAACTTGCTTCAGTCTCATGGGAAGACAACCACACTGTATTTCCAACTCTGTAGTTTCAGCTGTTCAATGCTATAGTCACCGTCATCATAGTCACCCTGCCTTCATACATCCTCATATGCAATCTTTACTGAGCTCTTCAAGATCCCACTTATCCTTTGACTTAAAACCATTCCATTGTAGATATCACTGTTCTTTCCTAGGCAGGTCCTATGAAGTTCCTATCTACAAAATTTACTCAGACCATGTCCCTTCTGGGATTGCTGTTTGAAAAATGACTCATCTATTCAATTATTCATTCAGTCAGTCCCTCATTCACCCACTCATTCAACCAACAGAGCTTAATACTATGGACCAGTCACCCCATGAGTGCTGACGATACACAGAAAACAACACAACAAGATGCCTGTTGTCATCGGGTTACCTTCCAATGACAGCAAAATAGTAGGGAGAAGTAAAGGACTACTTAGTTTTAGCACTGAGGAAAGATCTTGTTGAGGTGGTTTATTAGTTTGCTGGGGCTATTGTAATGAAGTATCAGAGATTGGATGGCATAAACACATAAATGTATTTTCTCATAATTCTGGAGGCAAAAGTCTAAGATCAAGGTTTTGGCAGGGTTGGTTTCTCCTGAGGTTTCTCTCCTCAACTTGCAGATGACTATCTTCTTCCTGCTCACATTGTCTCCCCTCTGTGCATGTCTGTGTATGTCTGTGTCCTAATATTCTCTTCTTATAAGCATGCCAACTCTATTGGATTAGGCACCGCCCTAATGGCCTCCTTTTAACAGAACAACCTAATAGCCTTTTCTGCTAATATATTTCAGGACAAAAAACAAAACAAAACAGGTTTCTTAACATATATTTAACACATTTAAAATTTAAGACTATGATGTTTACAAAAATCACCAAATTTTATATTTAATAATCCTCTATTATTAAGTGCTGTGTATGCACTTTCAAAGACTGTGTTGGTCATTTTTATCTTAAAACACATGTCTTTTATCATCATGTGCATGACATATTCATTCATTTTTTTAATTTTCCTTATTTTTAGGTTTCTTTAAATTCTTGATTTCCAAAACCAGATTAATGGTTCAAAATTAATTCATCAAAGCAGTAAAAAGTATTGATGAAGTAGTAATGTGAATATAGTCACTCAGATTGATGTTTTACATATAATAGTATACAGACTCCAAGAAATATAAAATGTGAATCTGCAATTATAATTGTTTCATCCATGTATCCAAAAAATAAGAGTGCAATAAGCAAATTAAGATAATAACTACCTGAGGATTGCTTGTTTTACTTCTGGTTGCTAGACCATTGTCTGTTATAAAACTATGGCAATTAGTGGCATGAAGACAGCAGAACCTCACGCTATTTTCAAAGAAAGCATCATTGCTCTTTTAGAAAATCAAATCTTTCACAAATGAGTATAAAATAATGCTCATTATTTGAAAATATTGTATTAAAAAAAAGAAGTCTCATTAATTTTGAAAAATTTGTAAGACCAGTCACAAAGATAGTAACAAATGATATATTCAAGAAAAGGTATTAAATCCTGTTGTTATGGGAGCAGCTGTGGGAGAAGCTGCTATATGTCCCAGCTTATGAAAAGAGGGTTGGCTCAGCACTGTTGGAACAGAGTGGGAAGAGTCACAACAGAGAAACAGGCCAAGCATTCAGTTTTAAGTGGAGTAAATTGTTCCCACCTGGGAACTTTCTCATGAATCGAGATCCAGCAGAGGGACACATGATAAAGGAAGCAGGGACATGAACTTCTATTTGCATTATTTCAAACAGGAGCTGCTTATTATAAAGATTGGATGACTATATGTGTGTATATAGAAGGACAGTCGGAAAAAGGGAGAAATAGGAAATTCTAAAGCCTGTCCCTTCACTCAAGCAGTAAATACTGGCACATCAAAATCAAGTTTGTGAGAAATCTGAAAATGAATTATAATGTTATAGCAACCAGGTGAATGGTTTAACAAAAGAAAAAGAGCTGAACTTCAGTCTGAAAAAAAATTCTATCAAATCATTAGCTATTTACTAAGCTAACAAAACAGAAATGTCAATGGCCATACACAGCAAAGAATACAGACTTCAGAAAATTAATTCAGAAAAATCACTGAACAAAAAAATAGCAACTACTCCAACAAGCAACAAAAAGAAGGCCTGGAAAAGAATAAGAATCAGTTTCCCAGATTTGTCACATTATAATATTCAAAATGTTTAGTTTTCAACAAAATATTATAATGCATACAAAGAAACAAGAAAATGTGGTCCATACATAAAAATGAGTAGAAACTGTCCCTGAGGAAGTCCAACTTCTGGACTTCTTAAACAAAGATTTAAAGTATTTCAAGTATACTTAAGGAGCTAGAAAAAAACTATGTACAAAGAACTAATGAAAACCATTAGAATGCTGTCTCACCAAATTAAAAAAAAAGAAAAAGAAAAAAAAATATATTACAAGCAAAAAGTCAAATAGATATTCTGGAACTAAAAGCATAATAACTGAAATGAAAATTTCACTAGAAAAGTTCAACTTTAGATTTGAGCAGACCAAAGAAATAATCAATGAACTTGAAGATAGGTCAATTGAGGCTATTCAGAGAAACAGAAAAATAAAAGAATGAGAAAAATGAGCAGAAACTAAAAGATAAGTGATAGACATCTTAGCAGAAGAAATTTTGATAAAAAATTATTGAAGAATAATAGCTGAAAACTTCCCAAATATAATAAAATATATGAATCTAACCATTAAGGTCAACGGATCTAAATAGGAGAAACTTAAAAGTACCCACACCGAGACAAATTATATTCACACAATCAAAGCCAAATGCAAAGAAACAATCTGGAAAGCAGCAAGAGAGAAGAGATCCTCATCACGTGCAAGAGATCATCTGTAAGATTAACAGTTGACTTCTAATCATAAACCATAGAGGCTAAGAGGCGGGGCGATGACATATTCAAAGTCCTGAACAAATATTTTAAAATCTGTTAACCAATAATTCTATATCCAGCAAAACTATCCTTTAAAAATAAAGAAGGTATTAAGATATCCTCAAGCAAACAAAAACTGAGAAAGTTCACCATTAGTAGACCTTGCCCAGAAGAAATGCTAATGGAAGATCTTCAGGCCGAAATAAAAGAACACTAGATAGTGCTCGAATCCATTTGAAGAAATAAAGAAAAGCAATAAAGATAACTACATAAGTAAACATAAAATCAGTATTGCTATAGTTTTGTTTTGTAACTCCTCATGTTCCCCACATGATTTAATATACAACTACATAAAACAATAATTACAAATTTACACTGACAGGCCAACAAGGTACAAAGAGGTAATTTGTGACAATAACAACAAATAGAAAGGGTGGAGCTATGTAAGAGCAAAGATTTTGTATACTTTTGAACCTGAAGTCATTGAGGTATTAATTTGAACCGGATTGTTATAAATTGAGGTGTTAATTGCATTAAGATGTTCATGGCCAACCTCTAAAAAGATAACTTAAAATATGCAGTAAAAAAGTCAAAAAAGAATTATTATACAATGAAGCACTGGAAAAAATTCAATTAATCACAAAAGAAGGTAGTACTGGAAGAAGTGAGGAACAAAAAGACGTAACAGAGAAAAAACAAATTGCAAAATGGTGCAAGTTCTTCCTTATCAGCATCAACTTGAAATGTAAATGAATTAAAATCTCTAATTAAAAGGTAAAGGTTGGCAGAATAAATTTAAAACTTGATCCAACTATATGCTGTCCACAAGAAACTTAGTTTAGATACAAAGACACAAATAGGTTGAAATAAAAAGGCATAAGATAATTTATGCAAACAGTTTGAAAAAGTTGCAGTGTCTAAACTATCAGATAAAAGAGACTTTATGACAAAAATTGTTGAGGCATAGAAAGACATTACATGATTATAAAGTGACAATTGAATCAAAAGAGTATAACAATTACAAATATATGTCTCACCTAAAAGAGCCATAAATGATACAAAGCAAAAACTGATATATTTGAAGGGAGAAATTAGAAATTCAACAAAATCACCTTATTGGTAATGCAGAGGAAGTTTTAGTGTCTGGATAAGATCAAACCAGCCTCAACATTCCCTTAAGCTAAACTTAATCCAGTGGAAGTCCCTAACTCCCCTCAATTCTATGAAGGCTGAGAGAGGTGAGAAAGGTGAAGAAGAAAAGTTTGAACATAGCAGAAGAGGTTTAAAGGCTTAAAAAAGAAGCCATATCTATAACATAAAGGTAAAGCAGCAAGTGCTAATATAAAAGCTACAGAAAAATTTTCAGAATATCTACCTAATATTAATGAAGGTGGTTATACCAAACAACAGATTTCCAATGTAGATGAAAAAGCCTTATTTTGGAAGAAGCTGCATCTAGGCTTTTCACAGGGGAAGCCAATGCCTGGCTCCAAAGCTTCAAAGGACAGGTTTACTCTCTTCTTAGGGCCTAATGCAGCTGGTGACTTTAAGTTGAAGCCAATGCTCATATACCATTTCAGAAGTCCTAGAGTCCTTAAGAATAGGCTGACCAGATATACCGTTTTAAATGGGACAGAAAACAATGGTCAGCCTACTGTAACCTTGAGTTTAGCCCAGTGAGACTAAGCTGACCATAACATACCATTTGAAATAGGACAGATCATTGTTTTATGTCCTGTTTAAAGTGGTATGTCCAATCAGCCTACCTAAGAATTATGCTAAATCTACTCTGTCTATGCCTTATAAGTGGAACAACAAAGCCTAAATAGAAACACATCTGTTTACAATGTAGTTTACTGAATATTTTAAGCCCATTCTTGAGAACTACTGCTCAGGAAAACTAGGTATCTTGCAAAATAATACTGCTCATTGACAATACAACTAGTCACCCAAGAGCTCTGATGGAGATGGACACTGATTAATGTTGTTTTTATGCTTGCTAACACACATTCATTCTGCAGCCCATGGATCAAGGAGTAATTTTGACTTTCAATTCTTACTATGTAAAAAATACATTTCATAAGGCTATAGCTGCCATAGATAGTGATTTCCTCTGATGGATCTGGGCAGTCAATTGAAAACGTTCTGCAAAGAACTTACCATTCTAAATTCCATCAAGAACATTTGTGATTCATGAGAAGAGGTCAAAATATCAATGTTAAAAGGCATTTGAAAGAAGTTCACCCTCATAGATGACTTTAGATGGCTCAAGACATCAGCGGAGACAGTAACTGCAGATGTGGAAATAGCAAGAGAACTATCTTAGAAGTAGAGCCCAAAGATGTGACTGAATTGCTGCAATATCATAATAAAATTTTTATGAGTGAGGAATTTTTTTTCTTGTAGATAAGGGAAGAAAGTGATTTCTTGAGATGAAGTCTACTCCTGGTGAAGATGTTGTGAAGATTGCTGAAATGACAACGAAGGCTTTAGACCATTACACAAATTTAGTTGATAAAACAGTGGCAGGGTTTGAGAGGATCGACTTCAATTTTGAAAGAAGTGATACTGTAGGCAAAATCTGATGAAACAGCATCACAAGCTACAGAGAAATCGTTCATAAAAGAAGAGTCAATCAATGTAGCTAACTTCATTGTCTTATAAGAGACTGCAACAGTCATCCCAACATTCAGCAACAATCTCTGATCAGTCAGCAGCCATCAACATCAAGGCAAGACCCTCCCCTGGCGAAAAGATTACAGCTTGCCAAAGACTCAAATGATTGTTAGCACTTTTTAGTAATAAAGTATTATTTAATTAAGATTTGTTCATTATTTTCCTAGGTATAATGCTATTGTACAGTTAATAGACTATAGTACAGCATAAACATAACTTTTATATGCACTGAGACACCCAAAAATTTGTATGACTTATTTTATTGTGATATTCAATTTATTGCAGTACTCTTGAAGTAAACCCACTGTATCTCTCAAGTATGCTTGTATTTCCTTATTTTAAACATGTGCTGAAGGTACAGCTTCAATCAAATGAAAATAGAGTTCAGGTAAAAGCCTTTATTTTAGAATAAAGCTTATTTACATTCATGATTATGTGTCTAAACATACTATGAATTTATTACTAATTCCTCTATATGTAACTGCTCCATCTAGTTTCATCTTTTCTATAACCTCTCCCTAGTTAAGAATTATTCATCAACATAACACACAAATTTCTTCTCTCTTCTTTTTGTGTGATAAATTTTGGCATCACAGATTATACAACTGAATAACTTTCAAAATCTTTTCTGTTTCCTAGATGCTGTCTTAAACTATACTATTCACCATTTTCCTCCGTATTTTGACTTTGTTGATATTTTTACCCCTTTTCATTCATTCCATCAAATGCTATAATTACTAAACTGATATTTTTAAAAGCTTAAATTTGATTAAGATATATATTTTTCAGGTAATAATAATCCTTTATTTTTGCACAATGCTTAACAGTTAACAAAACATCATACATTGTACCATTGAAGATTTAAAAGAAACCTATCAAATAGAAAAGACACTTGACTTAATAGCTCAGTAGCCAAGGTGCAGTTTAACATATCAGAGAAAGAGGCAAATCCAGATCATCAGCCATACAAGAAATACAACTGCCAGTCACATGCTTTGCAAACTCCATAAAATAGTACCAATTGAGGAAAAGGTGATACAATTGTTAATTATTTTTATTTTTAAAAAACCTAACTTCAGTAAAAAATAGTCAAGTATAAAGTGTTGGAAACTCAGCAGTAAGAACTCAAATAGAAGCTCTTAAAGACTGGAAAAATCAAAACATCAAAGAGAACATATATGAGTATAGCAAATAATAAAAGAAATGCTAACACCAAATATATCATCCAAGGTAACTGAGGATTTGTCCCAAGATGAAGGAACTGTAAATCAATAAAAATTCCATGAGATTCAACAAAGCAGTACATTTCCTCAAAGGAATGACTTTATAAAAACCTTGCAAAATGATGCAAAAAGATCTAAAAGTCAGAAAGTAGATAAAAGCTCTAGAAAAAAAAGAAGCTCGAATACTCTGAACTAATAGCTCAATTTATGCCCTTCAAAACAACCCCTAACCACTGGGAGTATTATCACTGCAGACTGATGGCATCAAATAGATACTTCTTGACTAAGTTATATTTTGATTATGGCCAGCAGTTGGGAGAGAGAGGGACAAAAGAAGAGGAGAGAGTAAATGAAAGGAAAAAAAGGAAGGGAGGGAGAGAGAAAGGGAGAGAGAAAGGGAGGGAGGGAGAGAAAGCAAAGGGAAGGCTAAGGAACTAACCTATGTCAAAAAGAGATCAGTGTACTAGTTAAGAAACCGAATGGCACCCAACCAACTTTCCTTGAAAATAAATGAGGTAAAAGTAAATTGCAAAGGTAAAAATTTATGTAAGGAAAAGAACAGTAACAGTACAGGGCTTTCATAATGACACCAAAACTAGAAATCACTCTTGGCAAAAGAATGTGTAAGTAACTCAATTTCTAGTCTCACAGTGTCCTGTTGAGACCACTCACAGAGTACATCACAATAAATGCCCTCAGCAGTTGAGATGGCCCTTAGCTTTATGGGAATCAATCACAGGTACTTCTTGGAACCCCCATAATCAAAGTAATTCTAGGCTGTGTGTCCTTTCAGTGGACATTATGATATACCACTGGCATGTTAAGATGATTTAGGATTTGTTCACAATACAAACAGTTGTCTAAGAGCTCATACACTTATATTTAATTCAGGTAAACCTTGGTGACATAAAAAAAGATCCAATAACATTCAACCAAGTCTAAAGCAACTTCTAAAAGCAATCTGTCATTTATAGAAAAATCATGCACTTGACAAATCAAAGCATTCTCCTCTTAAGTAAAGCTAAATAAACACTATGTTGTAAACAGTACCCCACATGTCAAAGAAATTGTGAGCTGAAGGAATTAGTCAAAAATGTAATTTTTTTGCTTTAATTTTTCAGCTTTCTTTGGTCATGAAAGTGACTTAGGGCAATAGCCATGCTGTTATTTCAGTAAAAATGTCCACAATACAGTTCTTTGAGGAAATTTGCAAACTTTATAAAGAGAAACGGTTCTATTTAGAAGCACAGCTTTGATCAAAATTGTAACATTAAAAAATTTTTTTACTTTTTAAGAATCAGGATTAAACTGAGATTTATTATTATGAGGATATTAAAAAGCTAGATTTTACCCAAGTGTTGCTTGAATTGTAATTTTATCCTTGGATTCTAAAGCTTATCTGAGTACCACTTCTATTTCTCTGCGAATCATTTACATTTCTACCTAAAAACCTTCTTTTCATTTTCCATAATTTCATGAATTTATTGTGTTGATCTACACAAAGCTTTCAGTTTACCCATCAACAGCCAGTGTGTCTTAATGATTACAGATATTGAGAGCTCAGTTATGTTTTTGTTCTTGTTTTTCATAAACAACTGTGGTACAGACTCCAACTTTATGCTTGATTCTAAACGTGAAGTTAAGTCATAGTTCTCAACACTGGTGCACACCAGAATTATCTAGAAGCTTTGAAATACATCACACCCAAGTCCCATGCCAAAGCTTCTCTAATTATGATTGGTCTGCAGTAAATTCTGAACATCAGTAATTCTTGAACTTCAAATGATTTTAGATTGCATCTAATACAGAGAATCATTGGTTAATGAAAGCAAGGTCTACAAGTCCCTTTTTTCCTTAGAATGATAATTATTGCAAAGATATACTTCAGTCTCCAAAGATTAGAGCTTGGGTCGTGAAATTGCATAAGCCTTAAAAAGTACACAAGTAAAAAGAAGTACATCATTGTAAATAGATAACTGGTCATATAGTTATTCAGATTCAGATACATTGGTATAGACCTATTATGTACAGACTAATCATAGCTAGAAATCGTGAAGCAGACAATACAAGTCTTTAGTGCCCTACTCTTTACTTCACTCTACATTCTCATTCCCTCTGGACTTCCAATACCCTGCTGACCACATGGACTTCCCTAGAGAGCTAAGGTCACAGGAAGAGATTTCCAGAAAAAAATAAAAACAACAACACAAAAATGACTCCTTCTTCAGAGTCAAATTCTTATTGGTTAAGCACTTCTGATAACATGATGAACCAAAAGAAAAGAAGCAAACAAATAGTGTAATGAACAAACACGTGATAGTAGATGAAATATCTGTGCTTACTTTTAAGTGTGGACATGTCTCCCTTGTGGTACTTGCATTCATAGGTTGCTTGGAGATTTCTTTTAGCTACAAAAGAAAAAAATATATGTTTTTTAGTTTGTATGTAAGGCAACAAAATGTGGTGTTGGAAATTTAGCTGGGAAACTTTATGATTCGGGGAAAGATATTTAACTTTCTCGAGCCTCAACCGCACAATGAGAAAATAAATAAAATAAAAGTATTAGATAGAATAAAGCCTATAATATAAATAGAATATAGAAAGTTTTGATAAATATTAGCTGTTATGCTAAAAATTACTATTTTTAGTTTTGCCATTTTCTTAAGAAAACATTCTTTCATCTCAAGGTTATGTTCAAAGTTATTCTATATGGTTCTTTGATTATCCAAAGCACTTTTACTCATATAATTTCATATTACAATTGGAAATGACAGTCATTGGAAACATAATAGCAATTTTCTTAAAGTGTAATGGTTTTATTCTATATGATACCTAGTGATCTAAAAAAGACACATAGGTGAAGTTTTAGGGTAATGTTTATCAGGATCACTTGGAAAACTCTTTAGAATGCAAATTCCTTTGCTGCCCACAGATCCACCCAGCACTGATCTCATGGGGATCTTAAGCTGCCGAAGCAGTTCTCATAAATAGTAAGGTTTGAGAAAAGACACTTTCGGATGACACTTCTCACCATGCACCGAAGATCGCTGACATTCAGTACTTTTGATAGACAAAAAGAGTTATCTCGTAAGGTGAGGCGCTTCCTGTCTCTGGAGGGGTCCAAGTATCAGCAGAATGGACTCTTGGTGCAGAAATTGGGGAGCATCTTTAAACTTAGGAAGGGTGACTGTGCTGGGTGATCTAGGGTTAGGTCCCCTTCCAATCCAGAGATTCAATTCCAAACAAAATTTTATAAAGCATTAACTGGAACAGGAACTTTCATAAATATTACACATAATTCACTTAGCCAGTCTGCAAGAGAGGTTTCATCTGAGAAAAATAAATTCACAGAAGATAATTTCATCCAAGATGGTATCAAACAAGGTGTACTTCCTACCGCTCCACAGTGCCTCTTCTGGGCATAGACGTGCTCTCTTCTCTTGCCTGCCCCGCTTCTGGTTAGTCATCTCACGCACTAAGACTCAGAGGCACCTGCTCTTATCCAGCACTTCTTGGAAATGTAATTACGTCATTGCTGCTCCTTCCTTGTCCCCATTTTTAATCATTCATAATATACTATTGATTTCACCTCCAAAATTGTGGTCTCATATTTCTTTCTCTTTGGATTTCTGAATTCCATGACTCCAGACCAAGTTCTATTAACTAATTAGTACACGAGACTCTTCCCCAGCCAATTCCTTTTATGCATAGCCACCAAATTAACCTTCATGATGAAAAATCTATGTCTGTTACTTCCTTGATTAAATATATTAAGTGCTCTACCATTCCTTACCAAAAACAAATAACCACCAAAAAAAATTAAAACCCACTAGTCTGACAGTTTTAGCTAAATGACTAGTCAAGGATTTCATGCGAGAGCTTCCGTCTGTTTTGAAGAGCTTTATTTCACACCGGGCCTTTTCATCTACCACGATCTCTGGCCAAATGAAACAGTAGTTTACAATGAACACAGCTCTCCTGTTCTGGCCTCTTTCAGATTCCTCAGGTTGGTATCTGCCTGTGTGGTTATCCCATCCCAGGCAAATGGGAGTTGGGAAATCTGGTGTCCCAGCTGTTTAGAAGCAGAAGCAGAGAAAGACAGAGTGTGTGTGTGTGTGTGTGTGTGTGTGTGTTGGGCAAAGTTTCAGAAAAAGAAGGTCTCCATAAGTTTAGAGGGAATATTACCAATCTGAATGAGTTAAGTAGAAATAGAAAATTGTTGTAGGAATTCCCTGGTGGCGTAGTGGCTAGGCTTTGGCACTCTCAACACTGAGGCCTGGGTTCGATTCCCAGCCAGGGAACTATCCACACCCCCTCAAAAAAAAAAAAAGAAAAAGAAAGAAAATTGTTATAAGGACAAATGGGATAGCAACCAGGGCTATGAGAGAAAAAGTGTCTCAAGGAAAGGGTAAAGGGTAAAACCTGCAGAAATTTCCCAAGTAACATCCTAGGACAGGGGTATCTATTCTTTTGGCTTCCCTGGGTCACACTGGAAGAAGAATTGTCATGGGCCACACATAAAATACACTAATGATAGCTGCTGGGCTAAAAAATAAATAAATAAAAGGTCCATGCCTAATTTTCATAGTGTTTTAAGAAAGTTTACGAATTTGTGTTGGGACGTATTGAAAGCCGTCCAGGGTCTCATTTGGCCTGAGGGCCAAGGGCCACGGGTTGGACAAGCTTGTCTGAGGACTTTCACAAGCTTTGGTTTCAAGTTGCAGGAAAGAAAGTGGTTAATAATGCTATTGTCTTGCTTAGTCTGACCCTTTCCTTCTCCAATCATTCCCATTTCTTGCCATTATTATCATACCTATTAGTCATGACAAGGAGCGTTCCCAATATCTCCCACAGGGACTATCATTCCTTCCTCTGAATTCCCGGAGCACACTGTGCCTACTTTTGTGTCACAATGGAGTCTTCTATTTCACTGTAAGCTTTTTGAGGACAGGACTCACGTCATTTCGTCTCTGACTCTGCCCCAGTAGGGTCTGGCGGTTAAGCACCCGAGAGCCTTTCCCTGTTGGGGTCTGTGAGTGCGTTGTCTCTCCTTCCTTTTCAGCACACTCACTCACAAAAAACATTAGATCAATGGATATTGAATGATTTGTCCAGGGAAATAAGTACCATGAAACCTGACTTGTTAATCACTGTGTACTAAAGAACTCTCTTTTACCGAGTCCCTTATTATAGAAAGCTGGAATGTTTCACAACAAAGGTGGCAACTTTGAAGTAATTTTTCCGAGGGATTGGGAGAGCCCATCAGCTTACCTATGTACAGGAGGAACTTCTAAGAACCGTAAGGATTATGAAAAAAAAATGTTTCTTATGAAACCAAACAAATATACTAACATAAACTTTAACATAATTTTAAACATGCATAAAAACATGTCAGTTCTATATATTGTCAGCTAGTCTGCATCCAAACCAAATGCTAAAAACCTGCTTTTGCCTTTTGCTAATTCTTGCCTTATGTTCCTAAAACCCTGTTGTAGAGCTAGTAGTCTCTCCCAGGAGCCAATGCAGACCGCATTCTCTTTCCTCAGTTAGTCTCTTGGTTTAGTCACCTGTCATCTGCACAGGTGCTCTTACCTCCTATCCACCTGTGTGATACTATTTCATGAGGCCGACCGACATGCATTAAAGCCAATTGTACTGGTAGGTTCTGTTTACCTAAGGAGTGAGTCACCAGTTAGTTGGATTTTGAGATTCCAAGCATCTCAGCTCTGGTCAGTGTTATTAGTAGCGGATGAAGTGATGGGGCCAGAGGCTGACTGAGCAAAACAAGAGGGCAGCATGGACCTCCCTAGCCTTGCTGTGATTAGTAAAAGTATTGCTACAGAAGAAGAAGGTGTAGGTAAAGATGGAGAATAACAATGCTAACTAATAATTTGGAAGCAAATTTAATTTGATCTAGGTCAGCTTTCTTAAGGTGTACATTGTTAAACAGTGTTTTACCATATTTTGCCATATATAATTCGTACTTTTTGCCCAAATTTGCGAGGGGAAAAAGGATGTGCATTATATAATACATGGGTATTACTAATTTCTTATCTATATAAATATTTTTAATTCTTTTATTTGTGCTTATAAGTTAAAAGTGCAACTCTAGAAATCAATAATGACATCTGTATTCAAAATATTACCCTGAAATACAATAATCAGGGATTTTTTTATATAAAAAATTTTATACATAAAATTTCTTGTACCTTGTGTCCGTTCTTCTGTTTTGTAATTATTTGCTACATAAAATTTCTTGTCATGGTATTAAAAAAATGCTAAAATTCCTTTATAATACAGAAAACAATTACCTAAATACAAACAAATAAACATTTGAATTAAAAAATTAAAATAGATTTTTTTCCCTGAAAGTTTGGGCCCAAAACATGGGTGCACATTATACACAGGAGCACATTATACATGGCAAAATACGATCATTAAAATTCCTTTGTGAAATAATGTAGCAAGCTCTAGTGTTGCATATGCTAGAAAATTCAAAATGCACAATGTTTACGTATTAAAAGCTCTCAGTAATTAACATTGTTTAAACACAAATATCTTCAGTCTAATTGACCGTAGAACTCCCTTTCTGATAGCACCTCTGATGTACGAGGGCTGTCCAGAAAAAATCCAGCCATAAATGCCTCTATTTTTCATATGACATGGCTGGATACTTTCCAGACAGCCCTCACATGTGCTCCAAAGAACACGCTTTGGGAAATGCTAATCTATTCTGTTCATAGTTCTATACTATCAGATCATAAAAAGATGCTGGAATTGATAGAATCAAGACCCTGGTTTGCATTACTCCATCAGTATTGGTAAGGGCTGAGTACTCTGTACAGACCTGATACTGAAAAGCATAATGAATTGCATTTGAAGTAGTTGGAAGCTTTTACTTGTGAAAATTATAGTTTTAAATTAAAATTTTAATCTACCTGATAATACGGAAAGGCTCTTTTGTCTCTCTTTTCTCCCCAAACTATTCCAGGACAAGAATAATTGATCTCACCGTGTTTACTTTCATGTCTTCTTCATATAGAATTTAAAGTATACATTCTGGCTGTGAGCCATGAAACAGTTTGCACAAAGTTGCATGTTGCATTACACCAAAGCAGTAGTAAATACTAGCAAAATAAATAAAATTGTAGTATAAAAACTAGACATTTAAAAACCAAAGTATCTTCCTTTTGGTGCTCAGTTTTCTTTGTTTTTCACATATGACTCTTGCTTTGCACCATAAATTTTTTTTTATAAATTTCTTCCTGATTTATTAAAAACAACAAAACTAATAAAATTAAATTTCTGAAATCTGTGGCACTGTAATTCACTACACACACACACACACACACACGTAGATATATATAGTCAGAAAACAATGGTCATAGTTCCTCATTATAAAAGTGAATAAATTATAGTGACTCAAAGATAGAAATATAACCAAAAATGGCTTTTCACAAGCACAGTATACTATTTGAGAATTCGTTTTGAAAGTTACTCCATAAATCAAATGAAATTTCTCATTTTGTATATGAATCGACTGTGTATAAGGATACCATACTGGACTATTTCACTTGAAGGCCATTAACACCTCTAACATCCGTCCATGCTGCCATTTGACCATGAAGCATTATTGTCCCAAAGATGAAGAGATACTGAATCAAGTTTGAGGTTCACGTTTTTACTTGCATCTAAGAATTCATTGTAGGTGTACAATCATAGGGTTACTCCAGGTGAGGCTACCAGAAACTACTTTTCTTCATTTTGTCATTGCTTCAGTCCTGTTTGAGATTGAAACATTGTAATCCTCATGGGACAGATGGACCAAGTCCATGCTCCTAGCCAGAAGCACATCCACCAGGATATGGGATATGATCAGGCCATCTGAACATCCAGCCTCCCTTCCTTAATTCACAAAATTTAAGAATACATGAGGCCAAATAATGTATTTGATGAAGAGTTAGTCTGAGTAAAAGACTTCTGGATATAGGCAAGTCCTGCTGTCCAGCTAAAGAGTTATGTCTCCATGGGCAATTTCTTCTAAGTCTTTCTTTTTCATTTAAGTTTAAAGGAGATACTGGACATAAAGTCTCGGGATTTTCACAGGGCATCTAACTGATAAACCAATGTTAAAAGAAATTAATCTTGAGTAAAAGAATTATTCTAAAATAGATCATTAAAATTTGATTCCATTTGAAAACGTCAATCTATATTGCCCAGTTTAATTGCTACCAATATAAAAAATCCTTTTTGCTCAAGCTTTTGTATTTATTTTCAATGCTCTGAAGTTAATACCTAATTATATGCTGTGGATATCATTTCAGGTGCCCCCCAATTTGCTAATATCCTCATTTATTGCATTTGTCAAAGTCCTATACATCCTTGAGGGCCAATAGAAAGTTCCATGCCCTTCTTGTAACTTTCTTAAATTCCCCCATTTGAAACTGATCTCTCTCTCTCTCTCTCTCTGTCTCCCCTCTCTTTTCACTCTCTCCTTCTCTCTGAATTCCACTGAGGCTGTTTATTATTATGATGTGGTTATCTCATGAAATTCTGAGATTGCGTTAGCCGAAAGCACAGAGACGGCATACCATTGTCCCTCACAGTCCCTCACATACATGGCAAAAGTAGTTATGCAGTGAAAGTTTGTTGAATTGCATTCGATTGTATATAACTTGTATATGAAAATACTGTTTTATAATTGTATAGAAAATAGATGCTATATATAATATCTCATGTTCACAAACGAATCATCATTTCCCAGTGAGCAAATACCATATTTTGTAACTTCTTTGTGTCAGATAGTAGCTGGCATCCTAAGAAGAAATAAAGTTTGACTGGATGATTTAACTATTTGTTTTTTATTATGTCCATGAAAACCCAATAAGCTCTTAAATACACTCTTTCCCAAATTATTCTGCTGTCCCAGACAATAATTTCACGCTTTCTCCTCTCAAATCTTTAGCTTCTACTCCTTCGAAGCTCAGCATCTGTCCATACTCAACTCTTTCACTGAGAAAATAGAGGCACTCCAAATTTTCATTACCACGTCCTTCATCTACCTATAATTGTGCCCTCAATTGACTTCTTTCCTGTTACTACAGGTGCACCCTAAACAATCCCCTTCACCACAAATTAAATCCTGTATCTCTTGCTGATCCAATGACATCATTCCAAAAACTCTTCTTCTGTCTCTTGTGTTAGTATCTCCCCCTCTCAATTGGATTAATCCCAACAGCATATAAATATGCATTTCTTCCCTCTTCAAAAAAACTAAAAACCTACTTAGCCCCATTTCTCCTACCTCCTAAGACCTATTTCTCTAACACTCTACATAGCAAGAAATTGTTTAAGATTTTTATATATCAACCATCGCAATCTCCTTTTTTTAATTCTCTTTTGAGCACACCCCAGTGAGAATTTTATCCCCAGCCTTCTTCTGAGACCCCATGAAGTGTTATCAGGCCTCATTAGACCTGGTCTCTCCTCCTGGAAACACTTTCTTCACCAGGCTTCCTGGACTGCACCTCACCTTCTCAGTCACTTCACCACTTCCTTCTCTGATTCCTCATCACTTCCCAACCTCTGAACATCGAAGTAGATCAAGGCTCAGTTCCCAGTTGTTTTTCCATCTCTATCTAGATTCATACCATCTAATATCAAGACTTTATGTACTCTTGTACCTTAAAAAAATGCCAAATGTATATATCCAGTCCAGACACCCCTAAATTTCAGACTTTTATATCCAAACTGCTTACATATTTCTTCTTCATGGCTGAGTGACACCTAAAACTAAACATTGTAAAAACAAACTCCAACTGCCAGCCCTGCTTTTCCCAGAGTCCTTTCTGTGTCAGTTGATAGCAGTATCACTGGTTGCTAAGTCCAGACATCTTAGAGACATACCTTCAGTGTGTTGTGTCTTCCTATACCCTATATCCATGAGCAAATTCTGTCAGTGGCACATTTAAAGTACATCAATCTCTTATTGCCTACACAGCTGAAACTTTGACCCATGCTACCATGATTTCTCATCTGACTTATTCTAATAGCTATTGAATAGGTTTTATGGATTTCATTACATCCCCTGTAATTTACTATCAAATCAGCAGCAGACCTACCCTGCTAGAATGTAAGTTAAATTGTGTCAGTTTTCTGCTCAAAGTGCTCCAGTAACTTACCATTTTAATGAAACCACATGCATAGAACTTACAATGGCCTACAAGGTCTGCGTGATCTCTGCCACCCTGTCACACTTCTGTCCTTTGCCCAGACCACCCCACCTCCCATCTGCTTTGACTATCCTGACCCTCCCATGCCACTCCTAGCCCACAGGCTGCCCTACCCCACAGCCTCACATGTCACCTTCTCTGTCTAGAATACCTGTCACCCACACACCAGCTCCCTCACATTTTTAAAATCTTTACTCAAACCCTATGTTAAAATTGGGACCTTCTTCAACAAACCTCTTTAATGTTGCAACCTGCTCCAGGGCACACTTCCCACATCCCTGTGGCTTATTTCTCCACAGCATTTCAAACCTGACAACATACTGCATCATCCACATACGTATTGTGTTTATTGAGTCTCTTCCCATCGACAGTGTAAGCTTCAAGAGGACAAAATATGTGCCTGTCCTGTTCAGTGAGTTGCAGGTGGTAGATACCCAATGCATATTGGTTGAAAATTTACATACCTAAGTTTTAGTGAAATGGGTATTTCCACAAATTTAAAACATGTTTAACAGTGGGATTCATGCTGCAATAATGTCTAGAATAGAAAATAATAAGCAAGGTAGAACTACAAGTTATCTTAATAATTAAAATTATAGAGCAAATAAAACCAGATTGGAAATAAATCCATCTTGGTTTTTGGACTCAGTTCTGGCAGTAAAAGCTCTGTGGCTTCTGAACTTTAGTTTCCTCTTCTGAAATATGAGAATAATAAAGCTGAATTTCTCAGGGTAGTTGTGAGAATAAAATGAAACAATGAATTCATTCATATTTTCATTCAAGTGGACTAGACCTTGTTCAAAGCATTGATATGGAAGTGTTCTGTGAAATGTGGGAAACTTGATTCAATATAAGAAAAAGTTATTTTTAAAAGAAAAAAAGTGTCCTGTTCAGTAACTCTGAACAGCAATGCTTATCTTAAAAAATGATCATAAAATGTACATACAGTGTGACTCCAAACTTATGTAAGATGGAATTTAAAGCTTTAGTGAAATATTATTTATTTTTTGAAACTGTTCTAGAAAACAGAAAACCTAAAGCTAAAATCAAGTGGTTTGGGGGTGTTTTACTCACCAGCATGAAGTTCTATGAAATTACCGACATTTTTTTTAATTAGCTAAACTTCAGACTACACTTAAAAGCCTACACATTACTAATGCACCGCACAACGATAAAATAAGCTCATGGAGCTCTTGGAACTGAAGAATCTGAATTTTCCATATATCTATATATTTTCAAAAAGCATCAGATTCATACCTTTAATCATATAACTGCAGGAAGATCCATAGAATGTGAATCGGGCCTATTATTTTCAGTCCCCATAGTGAATCAGAAAGATTCTGATTACGACAACACGCAACCATCTTTGGCTCCTTTCCCAGTGCTGCATTATTTGAGTCAAACAGGACGGATGTCAGAAGTACACAATCTTTTGAGTTAGTCTAAAAACCAACTCCAGGAAACGTATTTTGCTTTACTAGCTTCCATTATTGTTATGACTAGAAATAAGTTTAATGAGATTTGAGACAATTCTTTAAGTGATTATATTAAAACTGACCTTGCTAATCTTGTTCAATTTGCAATGACATTTTATACACTAGTGATATGTCTATGACACTCTTTAATTTATTATTTACATAGCAAAATAGAAAATGGTAAGGTCTTTAACCAAAATATTAAGTTCCAGAATTGAATGTAAAAAAGGAAAGAGAAAAATAAAAACCCTGTGCAAGATTCACACCTAAATTCAAATAAAGATTGTCAGCGATTTGTTAAAATTTATATAATGTAAAGACATTGGATTAATTCCTTTTTTTAACAGGTAATAATACATGAGGTCATTTATTAATCTTCAAAAATTTATTTGTGAATGTTGTTATTCAGCTTATTAAACAAAATAAAAAAGAATACAGAAAAAGTTAATATCCTTAAATATATTTATAAACTGGCCAATTAGCAGCTAACAAAATGTTTATTAAAGAAGCCACTTACAAACCAGATGAAGAGAGGTTTGCAGTGCTCTGTTATGCAGATAGGGAGATGACACTGCTTTATAAGGGAGGATTAATTTTTTTTGAGTCGCCTGTTCAAGTCCTAAGAAGGCTTAAAAGAGGCAATGATACTTTGTCACAATCCCTGGACTTTGGGTATTTGGTAGTGTCTAGTGCAGTGCTACATTACCCTGTAGATATTCAGTAAATAAGTAATTAAATTGAGATGAATTTTATGGCTGCCTAGAAAATGGCTGTTTGGTTGTAGTCCACAAAGTGCTGTTCTCTGAACAAATTTCCTGCCTCTCCCTGCATTCTGATGACTGTGTTTAGAAAAAATACATAAATACATAAAGATGTGACAGTAGTTTGACTGAAGACAAGCATCTTCCTGACCAGCAGCAGTGATAAGCATAAGAGTTTCTGCAATAAAGTTAAGGGAATAAACAGAAGAGCCAGCTTCACTGACACTCTCGAAAAGACACTAAAGTTCATCAACTCTAACGACTAAACCAAGAGCAGAATTCAGCTATCCCTTGATTTGAGAATAAGTGTGTGTGTGTGTGTGTGTGTGTGTGTGTGTGTGTGTGTGAAGTAACCCTAAGAAAACAGACCCATGTAAACCCATGAGATATTATTCTTTGACCTTGTTTTCACTACTCCTGGAGTCCTACGACATTCCTGGATACCCAGAAGAAAATGCTCGTTCCTCCAGCATAGCCTTATATTTTTCCTATGTACCAATAACTTAATTCAGGTTAAAGAAAAGACTGCAGGAAAATCTTAAAAAGAAGTGACTTCTACCCATCCCACCATCCACGTATATAAACACTTGTCTCCCCAGAGCAACTGCGGGAGCAATCCAACCAATCTGTTCATAGAGTGTTCTCATTGTGAATGAGAAAAACAGATATTGATGAGTAAGAAGTGTGAATGAATCCTTATAGTTACAGATTAAAGCATGTGTAAAAAGCCCTCTGCTCCCTTGGGATAGGTGTCACCAGCGACAGGAAGTTTCTCATTCTGTGGCTTTCCAAGTGACTTGGCCTCTGCCAGAAAATAACAGCTGCTACACCCCAACTGTATTCTTCAGCATCTCAAGCGCACCCATACACAACTAATTTCCATTTGCTTCGCAAGCTGTATGGCTCCAGGGGGAGATCCAGGAAGAGTGGGTTTGCAAACATGTGGTCCAGGTTAAAGCTAGGTCCTTCCATATATCAAGTGATGCAATATCTACACTGAAGGTATCCACATATTAACAAAGTATATATGGATGTACACATACATGTCTACATATCTGAACACATACATACGCACATTTCAGATTTTAGTCTAAAAATGGTTTAAGGCAGCCAAATGAACAGTGAATTCCTCCTTTTACTTTTCATGGTCTAATTCATATTCACACAAATTTCAGACACATTTCTGTAAGAGAGTTCCTATGAATTCACAGAAATAGAAAATATGACCACTCTAATGCAATGGTTTAGAACCTTTTTCCTCTTGTGTACCCCTTTTAAACCCATTTCTATACATTGTACCCCTTGTTTTTAAAACAGCTGTTTTAAAATACTGACACTTTTGTTCAGTGCCTATATTAATGTAAAATATCAAAAATGAGGTAGGTTAGGAAAGAAAAATTACTACACTAAAAGTACAAACCACAGATTTAATTTTACAATATTTCTAACACAGTTAAATATTGATAATGATCAAGTATTTAAACATTAAATAAAACAACTACTTGAAAAGAATCACAAAGACAACACACTTATTTTTATTTAGTCAAAAACTGAACAGATCAAACAGTCTGGTGATGGATTTATTTATATGTTTGGAAAAGTTCTAGAAACATCGCAAAGGGATTGTTCTGAAACTGTGTGTAATGACTGCTAGAAGAGCGGTCCGGGGAAATGGTGCATAGCCATGGCCTCACCAGTCCTCACCCGCTAATATGATCTAATTTTGAAGTGCCTTCATTAACGTTGATTCAAATTTAACATTTACTGCTCCACAACTAACATTTTGCATTTTTTACTTGACTTGTTGTTTTTACCATTACTGATTATACTTCATGTACCCCTGAACAGCCCAGCACGTACACCCAGGGTTACACGTACCACCACAGCTGATGCTCTAAAGCAAGGAAAATAGCAAGTGTTTCTGCCATCAAGACTCTATTTTAATTAGTAAGAAACTATTTTTTGTTTGTTTGGTAACATCTTAAGCTCCTACCTAGACCAAGACCGATTTTGTTCCAGCACCTGCTCCTGGCTTCCTCTGCTAAACAATCCTAACTTCAAAGCCTTCCTTCCTTAGACCACAGACACGCTCTGCTCAGCCCAGACTCTTTCCCCTTCCTTACACGTGCCCGGCAGGGAAATGTCATCGGCTGTGTATCATGCTGGCCTGCTGGTTCATACGGCTGTCACTGCGAACATCTCCCGTAAGGCCCTGGGCCACTCTGGTAGGCTTGGTTATCTCAACCAGCCGTGCTGGAGCCGGCTCGAACTGATGGTTAAGATTCAGAGTTCTGGGAGCTGGATGATGTCACATTACTACCCTGAAGTCAGCCACGGTGGGAGCATTTCCGCCACGGAAATCATCCAATGCTATAAATCAGAACGTTAGTATTTCTTTTTAGACAGCTGGTTCACCAGCGCACTGTTAATGGACACATTTTCCTTCCAAACTGTGATGATATCACATGATACTGCCATGTTCTTGAATCAGATTACCCGGGTTCAAAGACCCATTTTACTATATAACATTGACTAAATTACTTGACTTTCCCAAATATTAGTTTCATCTAATAGGGTAATTTTGACTCCTGTCTCAGAGATGCCTGTGAGGATTAAGTGAGATAATATATAAACATATATAAAGGTACATAGTACTCAATGAATGTTCATTTATATTACTGTTGGTGTTATTAGTATTATTTCTTATTATTTAAGTTTTTAATGAAATTAATTCTTGCATTTACTCTCTCATCTACCACTTGCAGACGAAGTCCCACACTTTTCATTCAATAAATGTAAAAGTAATACTTCAATGTAATCTAATGATGAATCAATCTGGCAGAAGGGAATCAATCAATGAACAACAGTAAAATGATACATTTTAGGAAGCAAAAAGCTACTGGTGTGTGGCTCCCACCTCCCTCTTCCGCAGGAGTAAGGGCCCTAAGTTCTGGATAGGTACGAGGGCTGTCCCCAAAGTATCCAGCTATGTAACTGTTCTCATTATGTTGACAATGGCTGGATTTTTTCCAATAGCACTCACGTATATTTATCCACACACTTCTATTCTAGCAGCAGTAGGAAAAAAATCTCACAGAATTCTGTTCTACATGAAGAAAGTGTTCACTATACACTTACTCATTTGTTCATTTAAATGTTAAACATATATTACATTTGGCAACTGGCTCACAATCTTGGGGAAATGAAAGAATAATGGCTACTACACTTAATTAAACACTCACAGTGTGCCAGGCACAATTTAAAGTGTTTTACAACATGTGTAAAGCAGATATAATTATCATTCTTATTTTGCAAATAAGAGAACTGAGGCACAGAGAAGTTAAGGAACTTCCTAAAGTCCATAGAACTAATAAGCAATGGAACCAAAATTTAAGCCCAGAAAGTCTGTTTCTCCAGCAAAAATCATACCATCAGTGGTCTGCCCACCTGAAAGAACCCCAAGCCATTACTCAAACTATTAGCCCATTTCAGTGTCTAAAATCTGGCACCAGCCCTATCCCTATCCCTTGATAGAAAAATAAAATAAATGCAGACTAATTTCTTTCCAAATACACCAAGGAAGAAGGAATGCAGCATATACAATATGTAACATACACTAGATGCCATTTCAATTACTCCTGCTAAAATTCTGAAGAGTTGTGTGGACATGGAAAGGTCATGAGGACACGTGGATGACCTCAGCCACGTGGATCCCTCCAACAATTGTGTGTGAGGGAAGGGGTCGAGTTATGTTCCAGTCATCCAGTCATATGCTTAGTGATGGGAATCAAATTCAATCCCCACCCTCATAGGGCTTATAGGTCAACTATTCAAGTGACTACACAAGTAAACAAATTATTACACTTCTGAGATGAGCCTTTAGAGACGTATTACCCAACATGTGGTCCCAGGATATTTGAAATCAATGTGTGTCTTGTCTACCAGTCACAAAAATTAATGTCATACATTAATTTTGTAAAGAAGGCTGTACAATATAATGGGATTAGATGCACAGAAAACCAGTAAACCATGTGATAACTGAGCAGAGGTACTTTTTAGCAAGAAGGACAAAAATACCAACATTCAAGATTTTTAGAAATTATTTGAAAAACTATGTATTAAAAGGTATCATTGACTCCAGACTGTACCTGACCACAAATGGTCAATTTACTTCTGGATTATCAGAAAAAAAAATATGTAGCAATCTAACAATCTAAATGTCCATTTAGACAAGGTCCTGGAAATATTCAACACATTCTTCCAAAACTATTCCCCATTCCACCCTGTGGATTAAGCAAGCCCTGTGTTAAATCAAGCTTGCCTGGACCAGGCAAAGGAAGGATAAGAACAGAGTCATTTGGGAGCCTACAAGCCATCCTTCAAAGTTTCTAACTCTTAAGTGGGCATCATAAAAATGTAACGAGACAGAAACCATTCATTTCTTCCATTTAACTATGTGGAAGACACATTCAAAGTTTGGATCTAACTTCCCTGTATTCTAGTTGTATCACGACCACAGGATAAAATTAAATAGATCCTAAAATTTTTTTGACACTCGGGATTTTTAGCACATCACCAAATACAGAAAATGCCAACTAGACAAATGAACAAGAAAATAACTGAAGGCACGCCTACTTATTTCTGAGATGAGTCAAAGTTCTGGAAGTTTTTTCCAAGGTCCATTCCAAAGGTCGCCTCTAAAGTGGGCATGCCCCTTGCTGCCTCCGTCCACCCTCCCTCAGCTTCACCTAGTCTTTGCTACTCTGTTCTTTCCCTGGCAATAGGCTGAAGTGTATTTAGGTTGTGAGAATGGTCTTCAGTTTGATCTAAATATATTAGACACTCCTGAAGCAAAATGAATTACCGAAAGGTTATTGGCTCAGGTGAAAATTTTTGGTTCATCTTTATAGCATGCCCAGATTTTGATCTTCCATCCTCCATGAGAAAAGCAAGGGGATTTGGGATTCTGTCACTTAGAGATATGCATATTCAGTTTGCATTTCTGTCCCTCGCTATAATGTGGGAATCACGTTTATCTTCATGGCTATGCTTTAGGAGTATACAATATCTAGCGCATTGTGTGGCATGTAGTAAATACTCAATAAATATGTATTATAAAATGTACCAATTTCCACCTCACCCACTCACAATCTCAACAAAGTGCCCTTAGATATTTTGAATTCATTTTTTAAAAAAGGGAAAAAGAAAAGTAGGTTAAGTGGACAATAAAGAGCTCCAACTGGTATACAATTCTTCAGAATGGCCACTGGAATATACTATCCTGGAATCCTACAGTGTAGGACTAAGGATAGAAGTGTCTAGAACATTGCTAACCATAAAACTTACTGCAGTGAGGGGAAACATTCTACATCTTCACTGTGCAACGGGGTAGACAATGGAGACATGACGATAGCAATCACTTGACACAGTTCAATTAAGGAATCCGATTTATTTTGTTTTTATTCTTTTAAATCAGGATTAAAATTGCTACATGTGACTTGTGACTATTAGATTGGTCTGAAAGGCTCTACTTTAAAAACTGACACTAGGCCACATGTTGACACTTAAGAATGCCTTTAATGCCCAAGAACACGCTATAATCATCCCAAACAAATACTTTGGAGTAGGACTAAGGGAAAATCACACTCACATTTTAACAAAATTATTTTTATTCTCTTGTGACTAGAAGATAGAATACTATCTTCTGAAAAATAATTCTTATGAATTCAAGCCTATAATTAATATAAGCAATAATCTTCAAGGTAAATATTTAAACCTCTTCAAAATTTCTAAAGGCCAATATAGTCCTGTCTTCTTTTCACGTCATGATGGGGTTCAGAATACACTTACCCAAAATAGGGTGCCTCAGCATATTGACTATTTTAAGGTGAATAAAATTGAGGAATGGTAGGTGTAGGAAGGACTCATTCACCTTCTCCTTCTCTGAAATATGTCAAAAGACCCTCATGTGAGAGAGGCCTTCCCTAGACCTGGACAAAAGGCACACCTTTGTGTCTGAAGACAGAGATGTGTAAAGGAACTGGAACACACAGGTTTTGCATTTCCCCGTTTGCTACCCTTAGCTTGTGCCCTTTGGTCTATCATGTTTTCCCACAACTTTTCACTCTTTACCAAAACTAGTACAAAAATGGCTGAGGCTTAACCATTTCTTTGGGTTTTTATTTCTTTATAAAGGCTCTCTTCTTATGTAAAACTTGTATTAAATAAATATGTATGCTTTTCTCCTGTTAATCTATTTTTGTCAGTTTAATTTTCTGGCTCAGTCAGGGACCCTGAGAGGGTCAAGGAAAATGTTTTCCTCCCCCACACCTGCTTGACAGGACACGTGTGAAAGGAAAGGAGTTGTTGCCTCTGGCATGGGATAGCAGTGACAGCCAGAGCTGTAGATGACCAAAGCATCACTCAGACCAGAATCCTGCCAATTCCATTGTAGGAATGAACAGGAATGTTGAAAGGAAGTGAGAAAATACAGTAATTGATGGAAACAGCAGATAGGAATGCGTACAAAACACAGTCGTGCACAGCCATAAGAGGCATCACACCATGACTGTAAGTGTGGTGTTGCCAACTCTATCAGAAATAAAAATTTTAAACTTAACAACTTGAAGGAATATATTAACATTAAGCCCTAATATTGTCATCCTTGTCTTCTTGACATCATTATGCAGTGCTGGAGGTGGGATGACAGTGCTAGTAGGGATGAAATATGATCCCTATTGAGGGAAAAAAGAGCCTTGGGGGCTTCGGGTGAGCTTGGCCAGAGAGGGGAGGCAGACTCCACACCCCCCGTGCGCTGGCTAAGAGGTGTGGGTGTTTGTGTGTGAAGTAATCAAGTTCATTTCAACCTGCATTGCTTCCTGACTATTTCCTGCTCTTCAGCAGGAGGTTTGTAGCCTGCTCAGAAGTAACAATACTCTAAACACAAAGAGGTATTTTTGAGACTCTCTTAAAAGTGGCAGAGGCTGAACCCTCCTGCAGGGCTGGGCTCCCCTTGCTACCATTACTCATGGTTGGCTGCTGGGAATCACTGCCCCCCTCTGCCTCCAGCTGTGCTGGCATAACAGAAAGTCAACGTGCCGCCAGGCGCGCCAACCCCAAATTTATTGTAAAAGCCACCATTTCTGTTTCATTTGGCTAGTAAACAATCTCACAGTATTAGGATGGTTAATTATAAATAACAGTCTAGCCTCTCTTAATTGAAATCTACATTTATTTGGAGGCTTTTCATGAAACTAGAATTAAGAAACAAAAAGGATTAGGAATGAATAGAAATGGACCATACTATTGAAATGAAAAAAAAAAGTGAAACCTCATAATCTAAGCATGAAAGTGCTTCTAAAAAGTAGTAATAGTTTTCAGTTTAGCAGAAATTGTCCTCTCCTGTTCTCAAACTGCATTCTTAATATTAAATCTTCCATCATTTCTGAATTGAAGCAGGCATTATCAATGTTATTTCAATATTAAGTTCTACCGGCAGAAATATGCATAACTAATAGTGCATAGGGGTGTTTTGAAGCAAATAGAAAATTCATGGAACTTCATTTTTTCATAAAAAAATATTGATTGCCTATTTGGTAAATAACTGAGCTAAGTGCTGTAGGGCAAGGATTTGGAAACTTTGATTACAAGAAACAGTTAAGAAACATATTTTATATTATGACACAGTATGCACTTATATATATATTTATATGACTTAACAGTTCATAAAACAATATTTAACCTTAATATATACGATACATCCTGATACTTTCTATTATAATATCTGTTCTAATTAATAATTTATTATAATCTATTTAATAAAATGATAATACAACCACTAAATTTAAAAACCTATTAATGGGTTGAAATCTGCAGTTTGAAAACAAGAATGAAGAGATAGCAAAATAAATAATATTTCATTTCTTCTCCTCAAGAAGCTTATGGTCAAATAGCCAAGATAAAGCGAACTAAACTAAATAAATAATGAGATAACAAGAAGAAGGAAAGGAAGAAACAAAGAAACCACCTGGGAGTTCAATTAAAGGAGAATTATAATAAAAGAACAGTACAGGCATCATGAAAGTCACAAAAGGAGAACATAGCTCACTCAGGAGGAAGGTTTAATGGACAAGCTGATGTTCATGATGAAACTTGAAAGCAAGTGATGTACTTACAGAGCCACCCACCCACCCTTGACCACTTATTCATGCATGGAGTATGACACATTTAGGTATACCTCTTTTGACTGACAGGTTTCATTTTAATATTATTATTAGCATCATATTTGCCAGTTTTGAGTTCAGTCTCAGCTAAAGATAACACACTCTCCATCTTGTCTGTCATTTTTTGTTTGTTTGTTTCACTTTTTCTGACACATTGGATTTTATTAACATAAAAGGCAGGATATGAAATTGTTATTAAACAGATTTATTTGTGCTTACTTTGTCATTACATACAACCAACCATGTCTTGTATTTCTAAATGCTATAGACGTGAGTTACCCATGCCTCTCTAGCACTAGAGAAAAGGTAACCTTAGTTTTTAGCTACATGATTTGTTTGCAGTGATTATTATCTGTTTGTCTCTTTTTACAAATTATTGTATGATTTTTCTCTTTTATTTTAAAACAAATACTTTTATCCCTTTTTACTTAGGGTAGTAGTATTTGGTCATAAAAAGGGGCCACTTGGTATCAGAACACCTCACATATTTGCCTAATAATCCCTTTTAAGTAATCTGGCTGTTGTTAATGGCTTTTTTTAAACCAGTCATACACTTAGACTCAAAATTAGCATCTAAATGAGGATGTTTTAAAACGCATGCCTAGGGGTTGCTGGCTTCACCTTTTTTATAGTTTGCCATGTTAAATTATGCAAAATAGAAATGGTATTTTAGTATTTAATGAGCTAATGCAGAACCCATTGAGACTGCCTCCCATCCCCACCTTTTCCCTTATAGAGCTCACAAAATGCTATTTAAAGTATGAAAAATGGCCATGAATTTTAAAATATGTGTCAAAATGCAGAGAACACTTTCCTTCTCAACAATATCTAAAGCAGGTATTACTAGGAAAAATGCTGGGTGTGGAAAATCTTGCTTTATAATCAAACATTTTTATCTAATGTTGTGCACAATAAAATTAATTTAGCATTTAATTTTTTAAAAAACATGTATTACAGTTTACATAATGCTATGTAAAAAATATTTCATTAGTTAATCCACAAATGATAACTCAAGCAGAAGAAAAATGAAATACTCATTCAAAACTATCCAAAGAACATTTTAAAATTTTGATCAGAAAAGCCACATATATGATGAAAGGTATAAGGAAATCAGGGTTTATAATTCGAGACTGATGTATTTGAGCTGGACATCATGAACATCTCCAGAAAATCGGATCTATTGTCTGGTAGCTTGGTCCCACAGGAGAAAGAGGAGCTCCACTGTTTAAGTCACTTTTAGAAATAGATGACATCAAATGATAAAGACTGTGGAATGGAGGAAGAAAGAAAGAAATGAGTAGATGAACCAATAAATTGGTTCTTTCTGTAATTTCAAAGATCCCGTTTTGTCGTATAGAAAATCAAGGTAGAAGAATTTCTATGTAAGATTCCATAAAGATGATATTGCTGATTAAATAATCAAACAATCTTAATTAGAAAGATCATAGGAAGAATACAAATATGCAGACCCCAAGAGACTTGCAAGTGATGAAGGCTCAAACCATTACTGCACTCTGGAATTTCAAAGCAGTGTGATATAGGCGATTGTTTTCTCCTATTTCTCTTTTGTTTCCTGGGCTTTTTCTTTTTTTTTTTTTTCTTTCTTTCTTTCCTTTTTTGTTTTGTGTGTGTGTCTGTGTGTGTGTCTGTGTGTGTGTGTGTGTGTGTGTGTCTG